>JAANBC010000271.1:0-42193 GCA_014621405.1 Stylonectria norvegica
CTCGTGCTCGCTCACTGCTCTCAGCCTCAACAGAACCACCAGCAGCAGCCAGAGGGCGACGGCTACCATAAACTGGCAACTAGCAGTAGGTAGGGCACGCCAGCAGACGGCTGAGCTGCGGCAGTGGAGGCAGAGGGCAGTGGAGTGTGCAGCAGGGCCCGGAGCCGCGAGCCAGCCAGTGAGCCGGTGGTGCGGTGCAGTGACAGTGGCAGTGCGAGTGCCAGTGCTAACCAGCGATTGAAGCGGCAAGCCAAACGTCTCCCGTACGTGTGGACAAAGTACTGCGAACTGCGAACTGCGTACCGTTGTAGGGAGGCGATAAGCCAAGGTCGCTCGCCGTCGGCCGTAGCGCGCTGAAGCCTGTCGGGTCGGTGGTGAGGGAGAATTTTTCGTCCCGACCAGCGGCAGCGGCAGCGTAGGCAGCGTAGCAGGTAGGCAAAGTAGGCAAGTAAAGCAGACCCGTGGACCTCAAGCCGTCAGACGCAGAGACGCAGAGCCACTTCAACCCGTAAACCGACGCGCAGCGCTGAGACCATGCACTGCTAGGGCCCAGGGCATCGACGGGCGTCACGAGACGGGGGGAAACGGAGGGACAGACAGAATGGAGAGGAGCCGACAACTCTATCGGCGGCCGGGGGGACGATGAACGGCGGTACGATACGTAGACGGTAAAAAGACGTGAATGAGAGGGCGGCAGGTCTTACCTAAGGCGCGTTGAGGTGGATGACTGCGACTGCGAGTGCTCGTCCTCGTCTGAATTGGCATTGGTGTCAAACAAGCGACTGAAATGCCTTTGCCAGTTTTGCCAGTGTCTGCTTGGCTGCGCCCGGCCTAGCGCCGCTTAGGAATCAGCTAGCCGTGTGGATCAACGCCCAATCAGGGACGAGTAGTAGCCGGGTGATAGTGGCAAGCAGTGATTGCATTAGTGTCGTCCCGGTCGTCGCACCCGATGCCTTAGCAAGATTGGGTGTTGACCATATTGCGGCGCTATCGCAAGGTTCATTCCGTTGTGGGTCGGTGTGCGGGAGTGTTGGCTGATGCCGGAGATGAAGGCCGTGTCGTTGACCGACGGATAGTCCTCATCATCGCGGCCGTAGTCAAGATGATGCTCACAGTTCCTGTGAAAAGCTACATCCCTGGCGTTTTGAGGGGAACCCAGCCAAGTCTGCCGTCTGCAAGCTTCGATATCACCACCCCATCTGGGACAGTTAGCATTAGCAACTAGGGAGATCGTCCTGCGATCCAGTCAACTCCGCAGTAGGACACGCTTCAGGACCGACACGTGAATACGCTTCAAAATACCCAAGACCATCCGTTGTCTTCGTCGCCCGCCGCAAGCCAGACCACGGTTGTATGATCAGACAATTCCGGCGACTGAACCGAGAGCCGCGTCGGGTCCTTTTATGTCGCCGTCTTGCGCGTCGCCCATAGACCCATAGACCCATAGATGGACCCTTCAACCACCAACTACCAACACCGGAGGGAACCGTTTCAACATCAAATCAGCCTCTCAACAACCAGTCTATCGACATTCTTGAGGCCAACGAGTCCAATCCATTGGTTCATGTGTGACATCCACTTGGAAAGTCGAGCAAATACCAAACAGAACTGATTCCTCGCCGCTCACCCAGCTCCCCCTCCTTCCATTCATACTTCGTAGATGGGGACGAATAACACGGCGATCCAGCTCGGCTCATGCGTTAAATGTTGAATGGGTCGCACAACCCGCACCAGCAGAAGCGGCATCTGCCGATCCCCCGTCACAGCGCTTGTTGTCCGCTGGTGCCTCCATGCTCCATGTCTGCACGCTCGTGCTGGCTGGCTCATATCATGGATGGATCTGGCCGCAATCGGTCGACGCTGGTGACCGCCCGAATTCCAGCCCCCCTGTGCGATAGCGACCTCGACTCTCGGCTGCGAAAATGGCGCCTGCAGCGGCCCCGCCAATGGCACAACAGCGCTGGGGGTTTGGGGGGGGAATGAATGAGGACCAGACGGGAGGGAGGATGGGCCTTGCGTTGAATGGAGCTGGAGCCTTCAATTTCCCTAGGAGATAGGCCGGCTATGAAGACGCGTCCCGTTCCTGGATCTGCTGGCCTCGTCGTCTCCAAGGGAATCTTCCTTTGGCTCGGTAAAGTCAACTTGAAGCAAAACACAGCTCATGCTGCAACTAGTCGAGGGAAACAGGCGGGTTGGGTTGAATCCGGGGATTGATCATGGTGGCGCCTGATGCAGGTTACCCACTGGGGCTTCCCGGGTGGAGGTCATCCTGGTAGGGCAGTCGGGCAGACCGTCATGGGCCAAAACAGCGCTGTTTCGAGTCCATCAGGACAGACGCTTCACGCAGTCGACGCGCGCTGGGGTTTTCGCTGGTTTTCGTCGCTGCTGTCGTCGAGCCTCTCAATCAATCCATCGGCTTTTGATGAAGTTTCTGGTTGCTGCCATCCAATTGATAGTCGTTCCTGTCCAGGTGTCGTCGCGGGCTCTCCAGCGGGCTCCTCACTAACACGCCCGCCCCCAAACCCCCCAGGATCATCAGGGTACCGGCCATGTAAGTGGGCAGCAGAGAAAACGAGGCCGAACAGCAACACGAGTTGAAATAGATGACAAGGAGGAGAGAACGGACAATGGGAAGGGGAGCACAAGCGTCCGGGAGGTTAAAATGGGAGGAAAACGGGCTGTCAGAGGGACGGGGGAAGGGGGGTAGTTATGTGAAATACCTTCCAGTTCGTTCAGGTAACGAGACGAAAAATTCTCCGCTATTATGGCTGCCGCTGCTGCTGCCACCATCCATCAGCCATCGAGAGAACCACCACCAACCTTCTTTGCAAGCCTGCAAATGGAACAAGCTTGCAAAGCAGGGGCCTTTATTATTGGCAAACCGTGGCCTGCTTTTCTTGCAGTAATTATCACTCTTGCGAGTTCGTTCCCCAGAGTGTTTTGGCTGCAATCCGGGTACTTTCTTCCCATGGTCTCTTCTGCTGGTGGAGGCATCCGTGGATCGCGGGCTGCGTGAGCGTGAGCGTGAATGCAAATGCCTCCATCCGTACCATCTATCACAACAGCACATCTGTCCGAGTTCACCACCTGCTTTGCCCGCCTACCCACCGTCCGGGTGACTTCAATAACAGTGGCAGGCCCTGTTCCCTGTACGACGAACGTGGGAGACGGCCACTATCTGCCTTCGTCCTCCACTTGGACTCGGGCTTGTGATGATGATGGCTGGCTGGCTGGCTGGTCACCCCAAACAAGGACCCTCTTCACTCCCTCTCCACGCTCCTACGCTCTCACCATTCAATCTCATTGACTCGTCGACATCCAGATCGACGCTCGCGGTCACTAATTTGCCATCGTTCGTACCTTTCATTGTAACATCCTCCTCAAACTCACACCGCGTCTTCCCGCCCAGCGTTGCCCTGGCCTGGCCTGGCCATCCGCTCACCCCACACGGGGAACGGGAAATGGGTTGGTGGCGACTCAACCCAACTTAGGTTGCCAGTGCCAGTTCAGTCCATCCTCCTTTGCAAAGCATGCGCCCCCCCTTTGTTCACGCAACGCTCGCTGGTGGCACCGCTTGCCAGCGAAGACGGTCCAAGATCCAACTGATCAACCCTGAAACAAACATGTTGGTGGTTGCAGATCTGTCTCGCCCCGAGGCGTCTCGTCCCGTTGACGCCTGGCTGCACGCTATATCGCGAGCCGGGACCACACGGCGCTTCGGGAGGATGGGGGCTTGTTTGCTTTGGAGGCCACCAGCCGAGATTGATGACCTTGCTAGGAGGGTCCCTTCATCCTCCATAATCCCTCCCCTGGTACTGACAGTTGTCGGCGCTCATCTTCGGCTGGTGGGGTAATTATCATCTTTGTGTAACTTCGCTGTCTACTATTAACGTGGTCCACTCTGCTGGGAACTCAAGGCATCGACTTTAGCTGGATCTTAGCCTGCCTGCGTATATTGTAGATACTGTACATGTGCTTGGATTACCTACCCTTCGCCAACGGACCCTGCTCCTTTTTCATGTTAACACGTACGGGTACGTACGTATTTCCCCTTCAATGGCTGTTCAGAAGCAGTGACGAGCACTAACACATGTTCGTGAAGTCGCCGTCGCCTGTCCAGGCCCAGAGTATCCAAACGTTGTGCTTCCCCGCTCTTTTATACGCTTACTTTCCGTGCTGCAACGCATCACAAGCCTCTGAGTCGCATCGAAGCAGGGAAGCATGGTTATTGCTTTGCAATTGGCGAGGCTTGTTAATCCACGAAACTCATCAACCTTGTCATGGCGGATACATCCATCCCCAGCAACATGGTACGTAAAGACCAGACTAACACCCATCTCACCAGGCCTCAGATCAGCACAGAAATCCAGCTAAAGAAGTCGATAATGCGTCCTGGTCCCGCGTACCGATATGCCCTTCACGCTCACCGGTTCGCAACCCCTGTCAAGCATGCGAGACTTCAACCTCCATCGGGTCGTGGCCTGCATGTCAACGGCGTGGGTGTCTAAGGTCGCTCGTCCGTGCATACATCCATGAATGACGCATGGTGCGATCCGTCAGTCAGGGCGTGCCCGGCGTGCCGCCATACCACTTTAGGTCACCAGCTAGAGGGGTTTCTTCGATGGGCGATCCTCTGGAATTTGCAGACCAAACCTCCCCCTCTGTATGTCGTCTTGGCTTCTCGATTCTTCAGATAATACTACGAGTGGTAAATCGGTCGGAACTTGCTGGGAGCTTGCTAAGCAGGTGTTGCGCTAGCGTTCGTGGTCAATTCTCCCGTCCAATTTGGGCCTGGCCGATAAGCGCTGCCCCACTGCGGCTCCCGCTCCCCGTCATCCATAGATCCCAACGAGCGTCTGGGTCCGCAAATGGCAATGGCCGGGCCGGGCTGGCAAATATCGCGACGATCAAGATGAACTAGAACTCTAATTGCGTGTAGTTTAAGGTACCCGTCAATCATTGAACATCATACAATCTTGAATGGCCTTGGTTTATGATTACACCCAACGCCATCAACAAACGTTCTTTTACCGAGAATATGTAGTTTATCATCATGTTTGAAACTCATAAATTCATGATCCTCTACAATCCACTACGATGATTCCACCTTCTTTTTGGTGTGCTCCAACACCGCCCGGATGCCTTCATCGAGACCAGCCATCGCCAAGTACACATCAATCCAAGCAGCCGTCTTTCGCTGCAACTCAGCCCGATCCGTTGTGGTCTCTAGGTACTTCGTCAACCGGGCGAGAACCTCTCTCAGGTTCTTGGGGAATTCGGCCGTAAAGGGGCTCAAGCCGATGATGGGTTGTTGAATGTGAGAGTTGCAGGTTGCGGGGTGGTTGGGGTAGGCCTGGTCCATGGCATCCAAGACATGCTGCGATATCCTAGGCTGGACCGATAGGGTGTTAAACGATGTAAAAAGTTGAAAGAATGTCTCGGCAAGCTCAGCGTCGAAGAAGGATTGTTTCTTCGAAATCTCGAAGATGGCGATTGGGATGGCGCCGTCCATGGCCGGATTTGACTCGAGATTTTTCGCGGCTTGTTTGTCGATGACCTTGACCTGAGCTCTCGATGGCTCGGGTAACAAGACACCGTCCTCGTCCTCGTCCTCGTCGCTGTCGTCCATTCGAAGCTCATCAGCATCCTCCACCTTGTCCGGACGCAGAGCGTCCTCGCCGTTCTTGCCCTTTCTCTTGTCGACCTTGTCCAGCCATTCCATCTCGCATCTTGCGTATTCCACCCAAAGCCTGCCATCCTTGGTACAGAAGCGGCAGCCTCTCATGAAGAACCCTCTAGCAGCCGCCATATCGCCGTTGCGTGCTGACCGCCTCCCAGCCATAACCCACAACTCGACGTCCGTAGGCTTCATGCGCAGAGCGTTGGTCATGGTGCGGCGCCAGCGCTTCGATGCTTTGACCTTGGCTGTATAGCCCAGGTACTCTCTCCAAAGCTCCCCGCTTCCCGGGTGTCGGTTGACGCCTCGATCGTATATGCTGAGGACTCGGGCCTGGCCTGCGTGGGCCGAGTTTAGGTGCCGGATCTTAAGGCGATTGCATCGCCTGACGCGGAGAGTCTCAAGGGATTCTTCCCATTGCGCATAGTTTGACCACCCAGACGGTAGGTTACCAGGCGAGAGGACCTTGTGCTCGAAGTCGTTTCGTTTTTGGACGATTGTGCGGATCTCGTCCTAGAAGTGCTGATTAGTTGAGGGGTGCCAGACGAAGCCATGATGCGCGCGCACCTTTGTGAAGATCTCCTTGTCCTCCCACTCTCGCAGCTGCGGCACTGCGCGCTCGAGATAGAATCTCGCCTTCTCAGCAACTCCAGCCATGATATCAGATGCGGAGCGATTGCGGTGCTAAGACGTGTCTGGAAATGCAAGCTTTGAGCAGAAACTCGTGGGGTTGCCGCCAGCGAAGTTTTCGCATAGAATCTTTACAAGGCCGGCCAACTTTTCAGCGGGGCAGTCAGGCAGGGCTGCCCATCACTCAGCCTCGTGTCAGTCTACCTTAGGTACCCGGACAAACCGGGGGAGATTGGCTCGGGAGGCGCGTGCGCTAAGCCCATGCCGAAGCATCCAAGTATCCCTGCGGTGACTCCACTCTCACAATAATTACGTCGCGACTTGGTAACGTGAAAGCTCCGAGGTCCGTTGCTCGTCCGAAAATCTCACCACTTTCGTGCTCGTTACTGTTTCTCTCGTTCATCTTCCGCGAACTTCCCTCCCGGATTTGCCGGATGGGACTGTAGAGACTCTTCTCCTGCGTTTTCCTTGTCCAAATGGCTTCCAAATACAAAGACAAGGACGTTGGCGTCGTCCTGTCCTTCAGTGGCCAGTGGGTGAGCTGGGCGCATACGGCCGTCGCCTACAGTGAGTATCTTGTCGTTGTTTGCGCGCTTTCGATCGCGTGTTGTTGATCTGGCCGAGGACTGATGCGGATTCTTTGCTAGCTGCTTTCCTGAGCGCATTGCTCGTCGGCGTGTCGCTGCACTACCACAAGATCGTCCAGAATGAGTTCTACGGCTACCCTCAAGAGTGGTTTCCCTCGGTTTCCGCGACGATTGGCGATCGATACCCCGAGCGATCCTTCTTCATGCTGTTTATAGCCATTACATCGGGTATGGGTGCCTGGAATCCATGAATATCTGGCTCCCTGCTCGTTTCTAACAGCGATAGGCCCTCGATTCGCCCTCGTTGGCCTGTGGTACCTACTCACACGGAAACCTGGCCAGAAGCTCCCCGCATTCGTTGCCGTCATGGGACTTTTCCGAACCCTTACCTGCGGTGGCTGGACCTACATCACTTCCACCGACGATCACGATTGGCACGACATTTTGATGATTTCGTACATCGTCGCAACTCTCCCTTGGACGACCGGGTGCATCGCGTTGAGCCCGCCGAACCCGCGCGCCATCAAGTATCGTAAATATCTAGCCACGGGTTTCTTCAGCACTCTCGTACCGCTCATTTACTTCTTTATCCAACACAAAGTGCATCGCGTCCCTGGAGGTAAGAAGGCGTTCGTGCTTTGAAATCGCAGAACCCCACTAATAAAGGTCAATCAGCTTACACCACCTACGCCTTCTTTGAGTGGTCCCTAATATTGCTCGACGTCGGCTTCGACGCCGTGACTGCTCTCGATTTCGACAGCTTCGAGGTTACTATCAGAGACATCAAGGGATCGAGCAAGGGGTATGTTCACTGGCTACCCAGATAGCATTCTTTTTTGTACATTTGCATCTACACGGAAATAGATTCGTTGGTTGAAATGGCAGGATTCTAAGATTGTTGCAGTGAAAACTATTCATCTGTTCCATCCGCAGTACTAGAGAAAGAGTAAGTCCATCTCTTTTATTTGAAACAACCTTGCACTTACACACGGCCAGGAAAGAAAAGGCGACTGGGGGTGTCTTTGCAGTCCGATTCACCTGGTCTGAAACGTTCGACATTGCTGCCGACATTTACCATGGCGTAAGCACAGCCCTCTTGAGCCACTTTTCCCATCTAACTCCATTCAGTTCATTTTCTGGACAATTCTGACCAGTCTTGGCGTATTGGTCTGGTGTAAGTCTCTCGATGCATGATTCGCTGGCGGCTTCTGATGCTTTCTTAGTCTTCCCGCTTTGGTATATGGGTATTTGCGGTTATGAGATTCTGATAATGACCACGACCTCACCTTTTCTCTTGCGAATTGGATCCGTGCGCTCTTGGACACTCACAAACATTCGAACTGTTCACTTGCTATCTCTTTCAGGTATCGCAGCATATCTTATTGGCGAGCCTACCCTCCGCCTCTTCGCCGTCGGATTGGGCGTCATCATGGCCTGTCTCGGCTGGGCCAGCACAATCTACACTGAATCCATCCACGACAATCGCCTCGAATCGAAAATCCTCGGATGGATGGTGGGATTGATCTTGTCCTCGACGGTCAAGTATGCATGGCAAACCAACAACCCAATTTGGGCCATCATGCATGCAGAGAATGGGGGGTGGAATGGAACCGGGCTTTTACTCGGAATACTTGCTGCTCTTCGTTTCACCCGAAAGGCATCGCTGACCGTCGGTACCTACGCGGATCTCAAGAAGGGCGAGTCCAGCTGGCTCACTGCTCTGGGTATCGGTGGGCTTTTCTTTGGCCTGCACTCACTGCTTTCTGATACCAGCACAATGATTCTGTGGGTTTGGGAGGGCTATCCTGTTCGCGGTCCCTTATCATCGACCCACGGGTGGCTCACTGTTCTTGCCATGTCTCTTGGCCTATTTGGTGGTGTTTGGAAGCCCAGCATCGCGAGCAGCTGGCTGCAATTTGGAGTTGGCACCGCGGGTGCTATGGTCCTAACTTTCAACAGCCATTGGTTTGGATATTACGGTGCGCTCGCGCTGGCTGCGTACCTTATGGCCTTCTCCGTACCGATGCTCTCTCACGCAGCCAAGAAGGATCCTGTCAAGTCCTTCGGCTTAGGTTTCTTGATCTACAACTTCCTAGTCTTGTTCCACGTATGGGTCGTTGCATACGCTTTCGTCCCTGGAGGACAACTTGTACGCGAACACACAGACTGGATCATGATCACCATGATGGGGTTCATCGGTGCCGGTGTATATGATCTCAACGCGAAAAAGCTGCATCGACCACAAATTAAGCCGTCTTTGCCAACTCAGCAGAGAAGATACTTCGGCATCGCGACCATCATCATCAATGTATGCTTCTTATGCGCAGCATTCATGCGCTTCCCAACAAACGACTACCAACCTTATCACCCAGAGGAACGTGTCCTTACTGCCGGTATTTGGACCATCCACTTTTCCTTGGATAACGACATGTGGTCGTCAGAATACCGCATGCGGGATCTCCTCAAGGAGCTCGAGGTCGATGTCATCGGCCTTCTAGAGTCCGACACTCAGCGCATTATCATGGGAAACCGGGATTCTACCCAGATCCTTGCAGAAGAGCTCGGCATGTACGTCGACTACGGGCCCGGCCCGAACAAGCACACATGGGGGGCTGCTCTTCTTTCCAAGTTCCCAATCATCGAGTCGAAGCATCACCTGCTCCCCAGCCCGGTCGGCGAGCTGGCACCAGCCATTCATGCTACCCTCGATGTCTACGGACAACCGGTCGACGTGTTCGTCTTTCACTCCGGTCAAGAAGAAGATCCCGAGGATAGGCGCCTTCAATCCGAATACCTCGCGAAGCTAATGGGCTCGACCCAGCGGCCTTCCTTCCTCCTCAGCTACCTCGTCACCGAGCCACTGGAGGGCAATTACAACACCTACGTGAGCGAGGAGTCGGGCATGAACGACGTAGACCCGTCGGACTGGGACCGATGGTGCGAGTACATTTTGTTCAAGCGTCTCAAGCGTGTAGGTTACGCACGCGTCAGCCGCAGCTCCATCACAGATACGGAGCTTCAGCTGGCCAAGTTCGTGATCCCGAAGGGGTACGACGAAATCAAGGCGCTCGACACCGTCTCGGCTGAGGAGCGCAACCACCGCGTTGAGGAGAAAGATATACCAGAGGGATGGAAGTTCCCCGCCGAGTTTCGGGGCGATGGCAAGAGGGACCATAGGTACCATGTGTTCGATGAGCCTAGGTACTTTAATTAGGGGCGGGATTTTCTTGGATTGAACGAAGGACGGGTGGTAATGGGCGGCTTGCCATGTATGTTTTTTATGAGTAACGCTGGGGTCGCGAATTCAACGAGCTACACGTTACTGCATAATGGATCTTTTTATGATGTAAATCTCATATATCATGCTTTGCCTTGGGCTCGCGTGTTGATTCATCGAACAGGCCGAGGTAGTGCGTGTGTTGCTAAGAGAAAACCCCATGGCGGGGGACAGGTGATGTAGGGTAATGTAAACGGTTTTCGACAATATTGTCTCGACTTTGACGATCTAGGACAAGACATATGACAAGAGTTACTAAACCCAACGCCATTGATTTGCTGTACTGAATGGGTTGAATCTGTGTGTTTTTGTTGCGTTGACCTCCTGTAAACAATCTGGAAACAAACTGAAAACTGAAGCGCAGCATCCATGTGTAGGGGAAGCGATGAATCGTCGACATCCACATGGACGTGTAAGCATGGCAGAGTAAGCCAACACAACCTTGCCCCGATTCGATACCGCCATACGTAGATGAACCTCAGCCCTCAAAAGTAAGACTCGACTACGCAGGTCTCATGCAACAGGATTCAACTACAATCATTGGGTAAACCAAGGCTTACCCTCGCTGTATCTAACAGTTGTACGCAACGCGAGCACATAGTAATCCACCAATAGCAGCCGCCTCAGGCCGACAGGCTCTCCATTAACACGAACAGATTGATCCACAGAACGTCAACAATGCTACATGTACTCTCGGCAGAGCACCGCCGGGCTCCACCTTTAATGCGGCAAAGACCGCACTCCTTCGGGCGTGACGCGGAGTGGTGGAGTCGTTGCAAAGCCGTCAGCCTCGGTTCCGCCTGCGCGGAGGCCACCGCACTGGGTGGACGATGCGGCTTAGTACTGATTGCAGAGACCAAAGTACAGTAAGATTTCGTCTATCAAATGCTGGGTTCAGTGTTGCAGGGCTGCACGCGTATGTTGGATGTACGGGTATGTAGTACTCTCTGAATGGAAGTATACGGTCTCCTACCACGAAATCTAGTAGTAGAGTTGGTGCAACTTTAACTCAATTTACTTGGATGAAGTATAGAGTACAATTTCCTCTTATTCTCTGCAATCACAACACGGGATTACACGCTGATTATCGAAAGAAACCTCGTCAACACCATAACAATACCAGTCAGGCTGTCCAATCATCGCCTCCCCCTTCTCCCCCGCGATCTAATTGAACTACTTATTTCATCTCGTGATTCCCGCCATCCCGTCACCATTCCGCCATTTCAAATCCGAACCTAGCCGCCTCGGCACCCAATCAAGCAAGTGCATAATCGATAAGCCTGTGTGCCGCGAAAAGCCGGGGACCAGCGTCATATGCCGACCCTTCCACAGGTAGAGGGTTCATAAGAAGGATTGGCTTTGTGCTTGAGGAATGCTTATTTGGTTCTCTTTCGCTGCTGCTCCCTCTCTCTACACAAGATTTCGCCCAATCCGAATTTGTGTGAATTTATACCGTCAACATGACGCTCGACTTGGGACATTTGTGGATGTGGTTGGGGCTGTCGCTCGGTGGAGGTCTCGTCTATGTAAGTCACAGGAAATTCCGTGCCACCAAGAATTCGGAGGGAGCGATGCAGACCGGGAGATCCGGAGTGGTGGTTATCTCGAGTTCTAACTTGGAAATGTTAGGTTGTTGGCATCATTGTGTATAGGGTCTTCTTCCACCCTCTCGCCAAGTACCCTGGCCCCTTCATCGCCAAGATCACAGACGCCTTCCAGCTCTACCATGCGTACAAGGGTGACAGGCATCTTGAGTTCTGGCGTATGCACCAGAAATACGGTATGTGTGTCTCACGGCATATACTCCCAAGTGGCCTAACATTCATGTTAGGAAAGATTGTTCGCTTCGGTCCTAATTCCGTCTCCTTCAACTCCAACAAGGCCCTCAAAGAGATTTACGGATTCCGCTCCAACGTTGGCAAGGCCGAATTCTACAATGCCTTCGTACACCCAATGGCTAATACGCACAACACCCGGGACAAGGAGCTGCATGCCCGGAAGCGCCGCGTTCTGTCTCATGCCTTCTCGGAAAATGCAACCAAAGAAATGCAAAAGTACATCTTGGGCAACGTACGTACCTTCTGTGAGCAGATCGGCATCCAAGATGGTGGAGTTGAGGCCAAGGGGTGGTCGAAGCCCAGGAACATGGCCGACTGGTGCAATTACCTCGCTATGGACATTCTTGGAGATTTGAGCTTCGGAAAGGCTTTCCACATGCTGGAAAGCCCAGATAATCGATTTGCTCTTGGTCTTGTCGAGGCAGCAACTACTAGACATTTGATCGTAAGTCAGCCCCAGAACTTATTGCAAGATGCATGATTGACAGTGGATAGTGCGGAACCATGCCCATTGTCGACCGACTTAAGCTCGACAAGGTCATCTTCCCAGAACTTGCCGCTGGACGCGCCCGATATATGGCATATAGCAAAGGCCAATTAGCGGAGCGCACCAAGCTCGGCGAGGACACCGACCGCCGAGACTTCTTCTACTACCTGCTCAAGGCCCGCGATCCTGAAACCGGCCAAGGCTTTAGCACCCCTGAACTTTGGGGCGAGTCGAATCTGCTGTAAGCGATCCTGATGGTGACAGAGCGATGAATGTACTGACGAAGGCCTTGAAATAGCATCATTGCGGGATCGGACACCACATCAACTGCTATGGCCGCAACCCTGTTTTACCTCGTTCGCAATCCCCATGCTCTGAAGAAGGTGACCGAGGAGATTCGAGCCAAATTCAGCAATGTGGAAGAAATCGTCCATGGCCCGGCGCTGGGCTCATGCACCTATCTCCGTGCTTGCATTGACGAAGCTATGCGACTCTCGCCCTCTGTGGGCGGTATCCTCCCTCGCGAAGTCCTCCACGGCGGCATCACCATCGAAGGCGAATCTATCCCCGCCGGCACAGTTGTCGGCACGTCGCATTACACCATTCACCACAACGAAGCATACTTCCCCTCGGCATACGATTATGTTCCAGAGCGATGGATGGTCGGTGCTGCGAACCCTCTTTCCGGCCGTCCCACGAGCGAAGACGAAGTTGCATTGTCTCAAAGCGCATTCTGCCCCTTTAGCATCGGACCCCGTGGTTGCATCGGCAAGGCCCTGGCATACGTCGAGATGACAAACACGCTGGCGCGGACCATGTATCTCTATGACATGCGGAAAGCCGTCGGCGTGGTCGACCCTGGTGAGGGCAAGCCGAGCAACGAATGGGGGAGACATCGGCCGTCGGAATTTCAGCTGGTCGATACGTTTACCAGTGCAAAGGACGGTCCCATCATCGAGTTCCGCAAGGTTGAGCGAGCGTGAACGTTGGAGGTCCAGATTGAATGGAGGTTTAAAAGAAAGGAAATATGTCACGGCCGTTGATGGATGGATATTTGCCGCAGGCGATTTGTATGATGGTCTCATGGACTCGAAAATATATTAGCAACTTGATCTAAAGTTGGGATTTGTTCACCACTTGTTCACCTTGCCCGCGGTTCACACTGCAAGAGCTCATCTCTAGTGAAAGATGTGATTTATTACGTGTAGAGAAAGATGAGTGCAGCTGCGGGTCATCCATATACCTCGCCATATTGTGCCTTTTCCCTGTTGTCGTGTCTGCTAAAAATGCTTCTTATGATCCGAGAGACTGCGCAGCCGTTTCGCCTCTTTTCTTTTGTCGTAAATAACATGTGCTCACGAAAAGAAGAAGATAATCGAAGTTGCATGAATTCCGCGTCTTTTCATTGTATTTCGCTGGTGACGATATCTTCGTCGGACTCGGGTGTTTAGGGGGGTGTTGGGGGGGGGGTTAGGGGGTTTGTTTTAAGTGGGGCCGCTCTCTTTGTTCCATCCCCGCCTCGGATCTGCGCTAGGAAAGTCCGGTTTGTTCTCCCGCGTGCAACGAGGCTGGACCAGACGCAAGGCTGAGGCTAGATTCTTTCCGCGTCACGTCGAATCGCAGCTAGGACCTTGTCTGTCTGCACTCCCTTGCGCATTCCCACGCACGTTAACGTGCGCAGCGCCGCCCTTCCTCCCCTCTCTTCCGCGGGATGAGGTAGTCCGACAACCGGCGATCACACTCTTTTCGCCAAAGCACCACACGATACCGCCAAGATGGCCATCTGCCGATACTTTCAGCAGGGCTATTGCAGGTTCGGCAGTAAGTCTAACGCAGGTTCGGCGTCTCCATTCGGACCGAGTTAATCTGTCTTAGCTCGTTGCAAATACGAGCACCCCAGCGCGGGGAGTTCTAGTCAACCGCAATCCTCAAATCGATTTGGCGCTCTTGCGGGAGGGTCCGGAGCATCATCTCAGACTCTCGCCGGTACGCTTCCTTGATAAGTCCGACGACGTATTCAAGCTGATTATTCTGCAGAAAAGTACAACATCTCGACCGAAACCATCGAAAGAGACCTAACCAGCGAAGCACCGCAATGGATATTCTCTGCGTATGCCCCAGGCCGAGATGCGCCAGGACAGCTATTCGGAGGGTACCCTCGAGAACAAAGTTTTGAGGAGTTGCGGCTACACTACTGGCTAGGAAAGGCTTCGGGCAAGGAGCAGGAAGCTGTAGGAGACCTTTCACTATCTCGAAAGACGGTCCGCTAATGGCTTGCAGTTGAGCGAAGCCCAAGAGCTCTATACGGAAGCGAAAACACAGATGCAGAATGCTGCTCGCAACTCCAAAGACGCCGTGCAATTTCTCCTGGCGGCCGAGGAGAAGCACCCGAACAGGTTGGATATATGCAAACAAGGCACTCAAGGTATGCCATTTGGCGAGTTCCTGGTTGGAAAGAGGAGAGGGCTGGCTGTGCTTGATACCGCCCAGCCGAATGCGTTCGGTTCCAACGGCTCTTCGTCAACTTTGGCGGCATCATCTGCGACACCAAGTGCCTTTGGGCAGCCTTCGGCGCTTGGCCAACAGCCAAATCCGTTCGGCGCACCCGCGTTTGGGCAACCAGCGCAGCCATCCAGCGCATCGCCATTTGGACAGCCATCCCAGCCGACGCCTGCGTTTGGACAGCCGTCACAGCCGGTATCTGCCTTTGGGCAGCCATCACAAGCAGCCCAAGCAGCAACTCCATTTGCTCAGCCGTCGCAAGCCCCGTCAGCTTTCGGCCAACCCTCAGCATTAGGTGCTAAACCCAATCCATTTGGCGCCCCGGCGTTTGGCCAGCCATCTCAGCCAGCAGCGCAAGGCAATGCGTTTGGCCAGCCCAGTCAACTCGGACAAAACGCAGGCGCCTTCGCATCTGCAGCAAACCCAACAACAAATGTGAGTCCCTTTGGGAGCATGGGCGCGGGGAACAATGCCTCAACGGCCAATCCGTTTGGTGCACCGAGCACAAATCAGCAGAATACTACCACCTCCAACCCCTTCGCCTCGGCTGGAAATGCGGCCCCTGTGCCGTTCGGTCAACCTTCAACGACACCCGCAGCCCCGAGCCCCTTTGGCCAGCCGTCGGCTCCTGCGGCATCCAACCCCTTCGCATCCTCCGCCCAAGGGCCAAGTACTGCTTCAGGAAACCCCTTTGCCCAGAAGTCTCCGGAGCAACCAAACGGTTTCGCAAGCCAGCCTACCCAACAACAAGCTGCGAACCCCTTTGGTCAGCCATCTAATTCTAGTTCTGCCGCTCCTCAATTAGTTCACACCAACAGCCCGCTTAGCCCCTTCGCTTCAGGTCAGCTAAAGCAGCAAGCGGGAGCTGCCTCAGGAAACCCCTACCCGCCCGGTAGCACACGGCAACACCCTCCGATAGAAAGCTACAGTACGAAAGATATGGAGGGCAGGCTTACCATGTTCAAGGGGAAATCCGTCCAGTACAGGAACGGCAAACCCGGGATTCGAGAATTTGACGGCACATGGAAACGGATCTGGTTCCCGAATGGACCCCCTGGATACGCCAAAGATACGGAAGTGCCGGTTGAGCAGTATGACGAGAAATGCAAGGCGCAATGGTCTGCATTTGCACAGACAGGGAAGTTCGAGGGCGGGCTCATGCCAGAGTTGCCGCCCCGGAGGGAATGTACGCTTTGGAACTTTTGAGGACTACTTGTATAAGGTGAATAGACGATGAGGAGGAGGTTGGCGTTTCATATCACGTCATCGGAGCTCTGAGCATATACTGGCGTTTCGGTTTGGAGGGAATACTACGTCAAGGATATATGCGTTGCGAGTCCATACTGAAGGGGGACTTGCTGGCATGGCTGGGTACCAATACGGTTATCTTTGTTTTCTAGTACATCTTGCACGTCGATGTGCAGCTCTAAATGTAGCAACAAAGGGGTACATCATCAATTGCATATGGCACATGAATCGGATACCAGGTTTATACCATTTCTTATTTTTTGATGTCTACTTGAGCTGGGGATCAACTCGCAGCCTGCCTGGAGGGTTTCACTCCTTGCCGTACCGCTAGTGGTGTTCAACCCTTTAAGCAGCAATGGTGACCTCAACCTCGACACCAGCGTCGATGTTGACGATGATCTGCTTGACGACCTCGGTAGGGGCGTTAAGGCTATTGTTCCAAGTCAGCAACTAATTCTCTC
The DNA here is from genome assembly GCA_014621405.1 of Stylonectria norvegica. Taxonomy (NCBI): domain Eukaryota; kingdom Fungi; phylum Ascomycota; class Sordariomycetes; order Hypocreales; family Nectriaceae; genus Stylonectria; species Stylonectria norvegica. The sequence goes on from JAANBC010000271.1 coordinate 16,708, forward strand.
CAACACGACCTTCTGCAGCGTTGTAGGTGGTGGATGGCCGGTAGGGAGCACGTACTCGATCAATCGCTTGTGGATTCGCATCTCGAAGCAATCCCAAGTCTTGGAACCCTCACCGCAAGGGGTCTTACGGGTGGTGATCTTGAGGGTCTTGGTGGGCAGACGGACGGGGCCCTTGGCGCGGAGGTCCTTGTTCTTGGCGCGGTCGATGATCTCAGTGCAGACCTTCTCGAGGACCGAGACCTTGCGGGAGGTCAGGGTGATGCGGATCTTGTGGCTCTTCTGCAGGCGGGCGACGGGTTAGTCTGTGGTCGTGTATTGGACTTGGAGTTTGCGTCGGGCGCGAGTGGATTGTCAACGTACGGGGCCATCGCCTTGCTCTTTGTCGGGCTTCTGGTAAGACATTATGGGCAACCTTCACGACTCGAACGTGTATCTGACGTTTCGGCAAAGTGATGAAGGCGGGTGTTGGAGGTTTCGGGTTCGGGGGGAGTCGTTGCGTGGAAACGGATCAATTATCGCGAACTTTTTGGTGGGGGGTTCGAAATGCACCTAGGGCTTTGCTCGTGAATGAGACTAGGCCCAGAGTGGAGTAGCGCTGCCGTGGCTGGTGAGTGATGATTGGCGCTGGGCGGCGCCTTAAAATGGGAGGAAGTACCCCCGTACCCGCCTGCTCACCTCCACTGGGTGAGGCGGGCTAAGCTACATCCACTGAGTCGAGATGAATCATCCGGCAACTACGATGCAGGCAACCTTGAAAACAATAAGCGACTTAAAGTCCATGGCAGAAGCTGCTGAAACGGGCTCTTCTTTCTCTCAACTCTCTTTTCTCTCCTTGTTTAAGTACCTCCTGAGTCCTACGTAAAGCGTATCAACCATGGCCAACCTACCACCCTTCGCGCCCTTCCCCAACTCCGTATGGAGACAGCATCTCAGCGCCAAAGAATGGGATTCCCTGCTCGAAGCATGGATTGCCCTCTGTCGCGCGCTACTCAACCTTTCCGAGAAGGAGCTTAAGGCGGCGTTGTCAAATGATGAATCTGCGGTGATGTTTCTGGTGACTTTCATGGAGGACATAAGCGAATCGGGAACCGCCTCGTTGGGCTCAAAAACGGCGCAGCTCATGAAAGCTGTATTTCAGCTCACGGCTCGGCTCTTCACACTGCCTTCTCCTCCGCCACAACTTCTCAGTTTTCCGTTCCTTGGCGACGTGGCCAAGATCTTCCCGAAGAAACTCACCTCACATCTATTTTCACAACTATTTCAGAAGCATACGACTGCCGTCGAAACATCTCTCTCGTCTCTTAAGAGGCTTCTCATTCCACACCTGGATTCCGGAATCAAAGGAGACTTGAAATTGGTCGAGTCTCAACTCACACGTCTAAATTCACTTCTATACGCCTCTACCGATGCCTGCACGCTCTTTCTTGCCGGTTCCGACTTCTTCGATGGCCTAGTCACCTGTTTCCGGGTGATGAATCCGCCTTTGCGGAAAGTAATCATCACAACAATGTACCTCTGCTTAGTTGGCCTGATAGAAGCAGAGCCTCCCAAATGGTCCATGATAAGTGATCAACTCTATGCGCTGAAGTCGGCAGCAGACTTGCACAAGGAGGGGCCCCTGAACGGGAACGACTCGCTTGTTCCCGAACTGGTCACTAATACTCCTTTACTGAAAGTTCTGTTGCGAAGCGCAGAGGAGTCAGGTGCCGCCTCAGACAGTGCAAAGAAACGAGTCACAGCATTGGAGGCTTTCAAAAAGGGTGCTATGGTCCGGCCAAAGCGACTGGTGAAGAGGAAGGTGGATAAAGGCAAGGGAATTGAGACCCCTCGGGATGCAGGGGCCGATATCCACGTCCATCGAATGAGCAAGATAACCCAAGTCCAAGATTTGTTTCCCGACTTGGGAGATGGATTCGTCTCAAAATGTCTGGAAGAGTATGGAGAGGATGTGGAACTTGTCGTTTCGAATCTGCTGAGCGAGACGCTGCCGTCTCATCTTGCAAACGCAGATCGAACCGAGCCATTGTATGTTTCTAATCGCTTCAGCTTATGTATGCCCTTGTACGCCGCTAATTTTCTTTAGATCTTCACAAACACAAGAACGGCACCCTGATATGGCACCGCGTTCAACACCACCTCAGGCTCTATCTCGGCACAATGCCTTCGACGACGACGAGTTCGACCGCCTTGCTGTCGACGTATCCAAGATCTCCTTCGGCAAGAACCCCGCCCAGTCCGCCGATGATATGCTCCGCGACAGATCCAATGCCCCTAACAAGGCTGCAATTCTCTCTGCTCTTGCAGCTTTCGACTCCGATGATGATGAGAGGGATGATACATATGACGCCGCGGACGTCGGTGGCACAGTGGACGCCAGAAACAACGAGGCAGATGGTGTTAGTGACGGCAACGAAGAGGCACTTTTCAGGGCTTATCAAATGGATGCCAAACTGTTCAATCGAGATGCTGAAACGAGGAGAGGGGCTCAACGCGGCAAGCTCAGGGGAGAGACCGGCATGACGGATGAGGCCATAGAAGGATGGGCAGTCATGTTGGTCCGGAATCCGGCCCAGAAGCGGAGGCTGGAAGCCAAGTATGCCTTTGCTGGAAACCAAGCAGAGCTGGGCCGCACGTCGTGGAGGGACTCCCCCGCTGCCTCCGGAACGGAAACGAGCGACGGTGGCCCATTTAGAGGCGGAAGAGGCGGCCGCGGAGGTGGAGGTGGAGGAGGCGGAGCAGGACGAGGTCGCGGTCGCGGCAGAGGAGGCAGCGTTGCCGGACCCACAGGCGAGAAGGAGACCGAGTCGGCTAGGAGGAACAAGGAGGCGAACAAGGGTTCACGAGCGAACCACAACCGTCGCGATGCTCGCGCAAAGAAGATGGCTCGCGGTGGATTCGCGGGCTGATTCAGCCACTAGTCCGCTGCCTCTTTGAACCGTCTGCGAACGGGTTTCCTGTAAACCACGCTCGCCTCTTTCTCGAAGCTTCCGGTTCTACCAGCCCGGCGTCATACAGGTCCTCGACCTCTAACGTCGCGGCATAGGGACTCTTCATGTCGGCGATGGCCGGCGTGCCGGGGCAGAAATTAGGCAATTGCGCCGGGGAGAGAATGCTGCTGAAGGACGCGCCGGCCTCCTCGATTTCCATGCAGCGATGAGACTCCCGCGGCGTAGCTAGCTCCGAGACAGCCTCAATAGAGGTGAGGTCCTGGTCGGCGTCGCCTCTGCCCATGATCATGCTTTGCAGTGACACGCGTGAACTACGACGGCTGTCCAAATAAGTGCGTAGGTCGTAGCACTGGCGGCACGAAGGATACATGGGATATCGGTCTGCGCTATCACGATGCTGCGGCAACTGAGGGCGTGTTTGCTGTCCGCACTTCTCCTGAATGTCGTCAAAGATGTCCGCAATAGGGGTGAAGAATGTCAGTCGAGGCCCTGGGCCCCAGTAGCGATTCCGGCCCCAAAGTTGTCCGATGAGGGCATTGGTGTTGGCGTCGACTATTGCGGCGCCACTATCACCCTCTACTCCAATGCCGCCGCGGATCCAGCCCTCTTCGTCGTCGCAAGGATATGGTTCCTCGATGAACCACTCCCTCGTAGCCTTGTGTGTGCCATTCTCCTCGCCGCTCACGTAGGCCGGAATCTCACATATCTGGCCGCGTTGGTGGCCGGATGTGCGACCGCTGGAGATGACGAAAGCACCAGGGACAATGCTGGTAGTAGCATTGACGAGAGATTCCCGCAACGGAGGCTGAGTCTCGCATGGGAAGCGGCGTAGCATGTTAGCGTGGGATGCGCGGGCACCGATGAGGGCCCAATCAGTGACAATCAGGGGCTGCTCCTTGTCGCATTCTTCCCAGTATGGGTCGTGGGATATGCGTGTTGTTTTGAGGTTCAAGCCGGATGTGACTTTGATGTCGCCTAGCTGGAAGTTGTCTTCGTGCGCCATTGCATCGTGTCCCTGATCGACGCAGGGCGCTCGGTCTTGAGGGGACGGGTGCTCGACTTGAACAGTCTCGAGATGTTGGTATCCGTCAAAGAAAGGATGGAAGTTACCCAGCCAGTAATTTCCGCCTCCAACAACAAGACACGGCCCCAAGGTGGCGGTGCTCTCTTGAAACGACTCATTGCCGTGTATGCCAATGCTGTCGCCCATACACGGGCTGCGAAAGAAATAGGGGTTTCGAGGCGCACATATATCGTCTAAGTGGTTCTGGCTCAGGCCTCTGGCCCATGTGATACGCCCAACCTTTCCTCTAGAGAAAACAAAAGTGACGTGGGGGCGAATGTTTTCGGGTAGAAGGTCCTGGACGTGGCCTGCTATGATGATCTTGCGAGCGCGAGAGATGGACAACTTGGTCATGATGCAGATGCGCTTGGACTGCGGCGTCTTGCCCCTGGTGACACTGATGACATGGCGAAGGCCCGCCCACTTGGGAAGGAACTGGGAGAGGAAGGGCATGATGGCGTGTTCGAATATGAGCGGGAAGCTGGCCGTGTCGACGAGGCGTGAAGCTCTACTACGGACAAGGTCGGTCGGGCTATCTGCAGATCTTGGCGTACCTTTGATGGTCAGTCTCATGTCCAGACGATGGGTTGGCTGCCAATACGGATGCACTGGTATTCCTAGATCTCTCGCGTCGTGTTCTGTCAGGAAGAGTGACGAAATGGACTTACTGGCATTCTTTTTGGCCTTCTTCTCGACTACGCCCCTTAGCTGGTCCTGACATTTTTGTTTGACGACGGCAACGGAAAAGATCTCCTCGGGAACGGTGTCTTCCTTCCTGGGACGCTCGGCTGGTTTCAAAGTATGTTCAGCAGTCGTCTGTGTTGACTCATGCTGCTCCATTGGGAACGGCTTCTGGCGACCGACGACGGGCGAGAGCTGCCAATCTTTGACGCCGTCTTTGTCGACCTCTGGGTGGACAACAGATACATGCGTTTTCAAAAGCCGCGTGCTCTGAAAGGATGGCTCTGGGCAGCCTGGCAAAGGACAGACGAGGAGATGCTCGGCCTTGACATGCCAGGTGAGGCCATCGCGGGAAGCGAAGCTCGGGTGATGGCAGCCGGCCCAGTTGCAGGTGTGCGTGTGGACTGACTTGACGTGCGACTCCAGATCGTCTTCCGAGGTAAAGGACTGCTCGCATTGGGGCCCCAGGCAGACCAATAGCTTTGGGGCCTTGACGGTGGCGTCGGCGTCGGCGTATCGTAGGGGGCTCGGGCCCGGCGACCCGCCGCTGCGTGCCGTCAGGGTGTCACTGCCGTCGGTTTGCACGGGGGAGAGCAGCGAGCCTCCGGAGGAAGTGGTTCTGGTATCGGAACTTATGGTGCTGAGTGCCCTCGCTGGGCGATTGCAGTATCCCTCGCTGTGGCTGTTGCTGCTGTAGTTGTGGCGGGAGAAGTCCGAGTCCATGTCACTGAGATAGACTTCAGGGATGGTGAAGACGGATGCCTCAGGAAAGGATTCGGGCTTGAAGGTGTCGTTTGCCTTGTCGCAATATGGCGAGGGATCCATCCAAGTCGTTGACAAAGGCGGCGAGAAAGGCAGCGACATCGCGGGCGGGAGCGGGAGCGGGAGCGGGAGCGGCCCGTTGTAACGGCGACTTGTGGGGCCGAGCCCGGTGGTGGAGGCGTTGTACCGGCGAGCCATTAGATCGGGCGTCCCCGCGTGGACGAACGGCAGAGTCCCAATACCTTTTGTGACAAACTATAGGTAGTAAAAAGTAATATCGAAACACTTGGAGAATCTGGACGAGACGTGGACGAGTAACATAAATGCGGTTGCTTACGGCGGCTTATCCAGTTGGTCGAGTCCTAGAACGGGCAGGCAGCACCCTGAAGTGGGCGCAGTTGCCTTATTTGAACGGCGGCCTCCTGCTTTATTGTTAAGGACCAATAATGCCATTTTCTTCCGGCCCCCAATCTTCAACTCTACATACACAATACTTTTCTCTGGTTCGCACATGGGGCGCGTTCCATCGACGATGAGCTGTTTTTGCATTGCACTTCCAGTGGACGTCGTCATTCATGAACCTCTCTTCGCAATCTTTCGTTCGACTCGAACTTGCTCACCATGAAATCCTTATACTGCCGCCTTTCTGAAGATGAGATTCGACTAGTGAAGCTATACCCAGGAGCTTGGGATGATCCTCTCAAGGCCGAACTTTTCCCAGCGAATAAGTCAGTTCGCTATGTTGCGCTCTCCTATGCCTGGGGCAATCCCCGGAAACTGCGAGACATTACCGTCGACGACTACCTCCAAAAGATCACCGTCAATCTGGATCTGGCCCTGCGTACACTCCGCTCTGCCCATCGCCCCACAACTCTCTGGGTGGATGCCCTGTGTATCAACCAGGAGGATCCCGATGACAAGAGCCAACAAGTCAGTCTCATGTATCACATCTTCACCTGGGCAGCCGAGGTTCGCGCCTACGTGGGGCATCCAATAGAGCGCAGCCGGCCAGACTACGAATCTCAACTTCGGAAGCTTGGTTCTTCAAATCCTGTCGACTATTCCGTGGAAGACCTTGTTGCATGGGAAACTACGCATGCTGCCTTTTCGCAACTCGCTGTAAGCGATCCGGCTCGCTTCTCGCCTAGCCAACGGTGTTTGTGCGTCTTTGGCCTTTTACGGGCATTATCATCGCCTGAACTTGCGTCAAGACTGGAGGAAATGGAGCTCTTTTCGAAGCCCAAGTCCGTCAAATCTGTTGGCAGAGATAAGAGACTCCGATATCTCTTTGAATGGCTGCGTGTTTTTGCCGTTGCTCCTTGGTGGGATCGCATGTGGATCACTCAAGAAGTCGGAGTTGCGCGCGAGCTTCTTATCACCTATGGCAATGCCACCATGTCTTTTCATACTCTGTCACGCTTTTCTACAGATTTTCCCTCTGGCTCGTTTCGAAACCTGCAGCTTGGCAAGGAAAACACAAAGGTGCTTGACCTTATAGTCACCAAGGTCAAGGCGATTACAGAGTTACGGAGCCTACAACAGCATACATCCCTCGAATCAATGACGAGAGATGTCAACTACTTTCAGCAGTCTTTGAGTAGCCCTCTTTTGTGGCTATTGAGAACATTTCGTCATCGAAAATCCGCCGAACCTAGAGATAAGATCTTCGCCCTTTCCCAACTCCTCGGGAACCTCCACGCCGATCCAGATCATGGATTCAAGACCGACTACAATACCTCAGTTACCAGACTCTTCTGCCAAATCACCCTAGCCATTATGCAAGAGACGGGTCTTTTTTGGATCACCTCAATTGATCTGGCTGCTAAATCAAGAAACAATTTGCCGTCGTGGGTCCCTAATTGGGCCGATGAATTCAGCAGTCCTGATCCTCAAAGCATTGCCTGGAAGGTTCGCCTATGTCACAACGCTAGTGACATGGACTTCACTATTGAAAAGCCGGATCAGTCTATTCAGAAAATGAAGCCTTCAATTTACTATTGCCAAATGGCTGAGGATAAAGCTTCCCGTTCCTGGAGGCGACTTAAAGGGCAGATACTTAACAAAAGGGCTACGTTCAAGCCGGTTTCGACACTGCCAAGGCAAGATATCCAGATAACGAGCTATTGTCTGGGAAGATCTGATGATAGCTACCGTCGCGTAACGTACGAGAACTGCGAGCAAGAAATCCCTGGATTGGTAGATTTCACTATCTGTCTTTCGGTTCCCGCTCAATTCTGCGTCTATGTCGAACATGTCTCCGAGCCCGTCGCACCCGATTTGTCTAATCTTGTTCAGATCCTCAACCTCTTAAGAGAGTCCAAGATTGAAGATTACCCGGGCGGTTGGTACCCTGAGCTCTCTAAAGATACATTGTCCTCGTTTGGGCGTGCTCTTTGCTTCGGTGCTTACATGCAACCGGACCGGACGGTCCGGCAACTGCAAAGCTATGATGACAATTGTCTTGCCCTTTTGACCTTTTGCCTTCTCTTTGGCGCGCGGGCTGATGGCGGTGTTGTAACTGGCAACAGGAAAGAGATCTGGGGACAGCTCAACCGTGACCATTTTACATCGCAAGTCATGGCAGAATGTTCTGTATGCTACGAGAGATGGCAGGATGAGCCTTGCGAAACTTGTCTCTTGGAGGTCAATAACAAGCAAATCCCAACTCTTTCTGAAACACGGAAAGATCCGAATGTCACCCAGCTTTACCAGACTGCGCTACAGACAGCTCCAGGCAGTTGCATATTGCTTACCCGCGATGGAAAACTTGGCCTGGGTCCGCCGCAGACGAGGAGAGGGGATTTGGTCTGTATTCTGAGTGGAGGATTGTGTCCCTACGTCTTACGCTCGGAAAAGCGTCAGGTGTTCTTGGCCGAGAAAGAGAAGTTCTGCCCGACTCACCGGTTAATTGGGGATTGCTTCATTGACTTGTTACCCAAGTGGGATCCTGACTCAGTGAAGAATGTCGTTCTCGTCTAGTTGCCGACCATTTTTCAGGGAAAGGGAAAATTCACACGAGGAAATTACGAAAATTGCGGATATTTATAATACCATTTTACAGCTCATGACATAGGAGCGTTCGGCGTCGATTGAAACGAAAGTAAATATTCGGTTGATAAAAGCAAGTACCTATTTATGAAGAGCGTACTTATTATTGGCAAAGAAAACAAAGTAATAACATCATAGATTTGATATTTCAAAGTCAGATACAATATTAAGCATAACGTGTTAAACTAGTCATATATCTAAAGACATCACCCGCAGGTTGTCGATGCCATTTATATAGAGTAAGCAGGCTTGTGACTAACTATTTACACTCTGCCGACAAAAACAAACACAAACTCCATCGCCATGCTACAAACAGCCCCCTTATAAACTTTGATGCAATCCCTCCACCACATCTCCCAGCATCCTCAACCCGTAGAACTTGGCCACCCTCCTCATCACTCCCAGCTTCTGACCCACGGCGTCTCTCGAAACCACCTCTTTCCACTCACCACTACAGGTGCAATGCTCCATAAAGTCGTTCACACGCAGCGCTCCGCACCGCACACACTTGAGATCCTGGATCGACCACTCGACCACCCAGCCCTCGACCATGCTTAGCAGCCGCTCCTCGATGGCCACGCGGTCAAACTCGCTCCCGCAGAAACTGCAGTTCCAGCTTGCGCCTGGCTCGCGGAAGAGGTCCTCGTCGCGGCAGAAGTCGATGTCGCGCGTCATGGTGCAGCTGTCGCACGAGATTTGCGGTAGCTTCAGACTCGCTGACGGGTTAGCAAAGGTGCCGTCCTTGGAGAACTCGCGGATCTCGAACAACGCCAGCAGCTCCTTGCGCAGGAGGCGCGCCTCTAGCGTGATGTTCTTGTCGAGCGACAGCACCTGCATCAGCGACTTGACCAGTTCCAGAATCGGGTTGCTGGGGCTGAGGTGCGAGCCTGGCAGGCTGGGGAACGAGTAGTCCTCGGCGAGTTCGGGGTGCAGTAGCTCGCGCTTCTGCTTGTTGAGGAGGCCGAGGATATCCTTTTTGAGGGGCTTCTCGAAGGCTTTGCCCAGGAGAATCTGACCCTCCTGCGTGTCGAGGCTGCGGTTTGGGAGTTGCGTGAGGCGAACGGTGCCGTCGACTTCGTTGCTCTCGGGCCGCTTGAGCTTGTGCATGAGCTGGATGAACTCGATGGTCCAGTCCTGGAAGGTCGGCTGCAGGCGAACGGGGAGAAACGTCGCCATTTGCCAGTGCATAATGGTTTCGAGATTCTGCTCATCGGCCTCGATGACCTCCTGACACGCCTTGCCGCCGTAGTTGAATTCGTCGTACCAGACGAGGTAGTCCCAGTACTCCTTGATCTCCAAGTCGATGAAGTGGAAGAGGGGCTTGCTCTTGATGGACTTGATGATGTACTGGCTGTACGCATACGCGTTGCCAACCTCGGCCTTGGTCGTCTGCAGGATGAGGCGGTTTGCGTTCGCAAAGACCACCTGGGATCCCACGCGACGGAAATCGCCCATGAGCTGCTGGAACGCCTTGCGGGACATCATCTGCACGTAGTAGTGCAGTGCCCGGTCGTACATGAACGAGTCTGGGTTTTCTACCCAGCGGACAAGGTGTTGTACCAGGACGTCGGCCATGGTGCTGCCGCGACAGGCCTCAGCCCACCATGCCTTGACCATCTCGCGGAGGACCAGCACGCCAGCGTTTGCAAAGGCGTTGTCTGAGGCCAAGACCTCGGAGTCGTCGCCGGTAGGATTAAAGGAAACCGAGTTGGCACCTTCTAGGTCGTTGATGAGGGAGGATGTGAGGATGGTGTTGATGGCGAGGTTTCGGACGTCAATATCAATGCACACAGAGGAAAAGGTTCCTGGGTTGTTGACGCTGGGCATCTTTACTGTGTCGAGTGGACCGAGCAAATCGTCCTTCTCATGTCCAGCATGATCTGGCCGCGGACTCGGCGACCACCAGAGGACTACCCCGTTGGCTTGTAGTCGTCGAGCGTACGCAATATCAATCAAGAACCGAGGATCATCGCGTTCGAGGTTGCACAGCGGAACATCACCGTACCGCGCCAGCGCAGTGAGGTGCAGAATCCAAGAGCCTAGTCCGAGATAATGTCCCACGAGACGTCTCGCAACAACAGACTGCCAGCCTAGCGGTGGCAGTGAGCTATCCGCAGCGTCATATTTGAGAGGAACAATGGGGAAGTCGCCTAGGATGGGAACATCGTGAACCAGAAGTTTGCGTTGCGATGACTGGACGACCATCATCTGAGGCCGTGACTCGTCCTTTCGCATTTTCTTGACAATGTCGCCAATTTCGAGATGAGCTTTCCGCCGCGTTGTGACCTGGGTGATTTTGAAGTTGACCTTTTCATGGTAGCTGAAGCAGTCCTGCCAATTTGTCCCTGCTGCTTCTTCGGATCGTTTGGCCAGCATCTCAGAATACATCCTGGTGATATTTGGGAGATCCTGGCCAGAGTCCTTTGTCTTTTGCAGAATAACAACGTGGGCTTGATCGCCAGTAGTAGAGAAGAGACCAAATATTTGGCGCTCGCCCGCCGTGATGTGTGAGATATAGATGTAAGCCATGTTCGATGACTCCAGGTACGTCCGAGGCTTGGCATGCCGCTTTAGACCGGTCAGGTCAAATCCTTGCTCCAGCCCCTTTCCGAGTACGGCGTGTTGCTGCTCGTCGATGGTGCACATATTACCTAGGCGTAAAACGGCTCGAATATTCAGCGGCACTTCTTTCTCGTAGACTCCTTCCACACTAGGATGATTGAACAGAAGCGAGAACTTCTCGCTCTCGTTGAAGTACACATCCTCGGGGACGGTGAGCTTGAAGAGGTGGCTTGAGGGATGGCCGTTGGGAAGAGTGTAGTTGACTTGTTCAACCTCGCATTCGTCAATCTCGACGTCAGGAAGATCATTGCTCTTTAGGTTGAGAAACACCTGCCGAGGCACATTGACCTTGATAGTATGGATCTTGGCGTCGATCAAAACATAAGCCATGACTACTCCAGGAGTTTCTGTTGCTTTGAGGTGAAGGACCTGCCAAGTGTTCATATAGGTGACATGCGCCTGTTTCATGAAGGTTTGCTGAAGATTGCTAGCAGCGTTGCCTCTTCGATCGCCAAATAGCTGCCGTCTGCGCGTGCGAGCCTCTTTTTGGATCTTCCACTTTTGTTTCTGGTATTCCAGGAACGCTTCATAGTCCTCGGACGGGCTCGGCATGATCTTTGGTAGGGCGGACATTGGGTCAACATTCTCAACAGGCTCGGGAGATTTGCGCTTTTGCATCGTGGGTGGAGGTTGAGAAGCTGCGACAGCTGCGTTGACAAGCTTCGGCTTCAGAAGCTTGCTCCCAAAGTCTTCGAGGTCATCCACGCGGGAGCCATTGAGGTTGGTTATATCCTCCAAAGGACCCTTGGGAAATAGATCGGTGAGTTTTTTCTGCTTCATCCTGTCGTCCTTGATGTTGATCCTCCTCTGCAACCAGTCGGGATGTGGTACTCGCGGCACCGGGTTGCGGACTTTCTGCAAAGCAGCAGGAATAGTAATTAACTTCTGAATTACAGATCCAAGTCTGTCGAGGTAGTAATCCCAGTCCAAGAGGGCCCTGACATCGGTATTGGCAGGTTCCTCTTTGAGCCACTTCCTAAGGTAGGCTCGTTTAACGGACTCTTCCGCAGAGAAGATTGCAACGGGAACAGCTCGTTCTGTAACAGGAGCGTTTTTCGGCCGAGCGCAGATGATGAACTTGCAGTTCAAGCCCTTGTCCTTCACCATCTGCGGGCCCAAGAAGTCTGCTAGACGTTTTGCCGTCGTGATACTGGTCGACTTTTGGGTCCCGTATTCCTCGAGCGTCTTGGACATGCTTCGATTTTCGGAAATCAGCTCCATCAACTCCTGATCTGCTAGTGTCGAGCCCTTGCTATGCAACACGTCGAGCCACTGATTCGCGACCTTGGCAACAGCAGTGTAACACTCGGCCAAGGTCGTACCCTCTAGGAAGAACTTGAAGATTTGCTGTTGAAAGATCTTGATGAGCTTGAGTTCACCTCGTCGCTTCACCTCGAAGCCTTTCAGCTCAGCCAGACTTCCATCGTCGTTGAACACAGCGTATCGCTTCTTCAAGTTCTTGTCCTCCTCCTTCGAAGTGGGAAGAATCATAGCTCTGTAAGGCCCGTCGACCTCAAAGAAAATGGAGTTGTCGCTGTGCGTCTCGTATTTGAAGTTTTTCTTGTCGACGAGATCCTGATATTGGTCGTTGGTGAATTTTGCGTGGACAAGGTGATTGAGCATGACGCAGGGATATGAGATGGAGAGTTTCTTGCCACCCTTCATCTTGAAAGAGTAATTTTCGGGGAACGTGGCCGGAAGCATACACCAGATACCATCGGTGTCCAGCTCAAGAGGCCGACCAAGACGCTCGACAAGTTGCCGGGCCATCTGGATGATGTGAGCTCCAGTAAGACAGGTGACACCAGCCATCTCCAAGGAATACCATCGTGAGCCCTTCCTCATAACGTAACCGTAGAACGAGTTCAAAATGACCTTATGGGCAAGCTGAAGAGAGTCGTAGACAATATTCATCTTCTTTGCCGCCTCTATCTCGGTCGGCGCAGCCCCTGAAGACTTCAACGCCTCTGTCTTGCCCTTCCACACCTTTGCTTTGCCCTTGTAATCATATCGACGGTCGCGAAAGTCGCGGACAGTGTTGATGTAGAAAGGGTTCTCTCGTTGACAGATGATTGCCTCACGAACAATCGTTGTAGAGTCATGAATTTTGTGGTAGACCTTTTGCGAGTATAGTTGAAGGCGCTTCCTCACCAGGGCCGCTCGTTCGTCGGCGCTCAGCTCCTCGAATGTCCGCATGGGGGAGGTTGGGTATTTGCCCGGGAACTTTTCGTTCTCGAGCGCATTTCGGATCATGTTGTACTCGTCTCGTTTGGCAGGGATGTATTCGCCTCTCCACGCCCAAGGCATTCTCCTGTCGCAAGTCTTGCCAGGCCGGTTGAAGTCGCAAGCAGCACAATCAGATTCATTGATCATCGAATCTGGTTGCAGTCGGTTGGTTGTCATGATGTTGGGATACATAGAAGCGACATCTAGATGGTAAATCAAAGGTCGTTCGTGGCGGTTTGGTGTTCCTTTCAACTTGAGTAACCTAGCGGCGATCTGTTCCTTGATCTCCTCGTAGTTCTCCACGTCCTCGAAATTCTTCTTCTCCTCCACAGTGATGGAAAACTTCAAAGCAGCATCTAGGTCCGCAAGAAGCTCGTCAATGGCAGAGGGCTCTACAGCAAAATCCACGGGTATGTCTGCCCGAAAGACGCCTGCTTCGATACTCTCGACATGACCACCGACATAGGTCTCCGAATCAAGCAAATGCCCATCCCAGAAAGCCTCCTTGGGAGACATGTACTTATTGGGAAGAACAATCTCTCTTTGATAGGCCTGTACCATCAGTAGCATCTCGCAAAGCGTGCCTGTTCCCTTCCTCAGGACGTCATCGCCTCCCAGCGGTAAAATGGTGCAAAGAGAGAAGATAAAGGGGTGGACGTATTTCATATACAGGTAGTACGTGGCCACCGCATCGGAAACGGAATACTCTGCAAGAGTCTGAGGTCTTTCGCTTGCGTACGGCGTCATTAGCTCCGGATCAAGCTCGTCGGGGTCATATCCAAGTTTAGCCACTGTGACGGCCTTCAAACCTCGCGAACCCTGCGGTAAGTACGAATCTCGATTGACCCAATGGAAACAATCCATATGCACGCTGTAATTGCACTTGTACTGGTCCTCATTGTCCTTTTTCCAGCCAATCTCTTGATACATGTCGATTCCGTTGACACTCGCTCTGGTTTCCACAAAAGGCCAGTCGAAGAAGTCACCGTTGTAGGTGGCAATGACTGTTGGTCGAGCTTCTTTGATGTGGAGGAAGAACCTTTCAATGAGCGCTTTCTCATCAGGTTCATTGAAGATCATGAAAGAACCGGGATACTCCGGTTTTGGCGTATAGTCGAAGTCGCCAATGTCTTCTGAGATGATCTCGCGATTCGTGATTAGGAAACCCTGGCCATCTATCATGTACGAAATCATCATGATCTGGTCGATTGCTGCGTCGGGAAATTTTAGAGGCAGCTTGGTCGTCTCGATATCGTAAGCCATCACCACAGGATCGGCGGGAAGCGATCTTGCTTCGTTGGGATAAATCTTTGTGACACCGTGTTTGGCTTCGACGAAGTACCAGCATCCAACTCTTATATCTAGAGATGGTCGGTAACTGGCTGAGACGTGCTCCAATGGAGAGAAACTCACCTAAGTCTATCATTACTCTTACATGGTATGGAACATCGTATTCTCGTATGTCGACAATGAAGTCGCTTGCATCTGCAAAGGATGTATTCGTTTGTCTCTCGTCGTCTCGTAAATCATCAAAAAGGTCAAATGTGCCGTTGGCGGCGCTGTTCATATGTCAGTCCTGATACTAGCAAGCGTAGGGGATAAACTGACGTTGCGACCTCAGCATATGCATCCATTGCATTCATGTTCTTCTTGTTCTTCTCCGCGATGGGCATGATATCCCTTCTGGCGGCCATTAGGTCGTTGACGTTGGCGAATTTGAGCTCCAGGAAGGTCCGTCGGTATCCCAGCAGATGGTTGGGCATGCTAAGATCGTCCTTCTCAACCTTCCGAATCGTCTTAACCACACCGTCTCCAGGGACTCGCTTGACCCATTCCTCCACCTCAGACTCGTGTCCCTTCTTGACTGCGATCAAGAAGTAGGGCTCAAATTCTACTGTCGCTTTGAAGGTCGAGCCGTCTTCTTCGATGAAATAGCAGTCGAGTGCGGCCCGGCCGCCGGGATTCCTTTCATCCTCGATTGATGTGGGTTGGACATTAACCATCCAGCCTTCCTTCTTCTTGCCGCTCTCATAGCGAGCGAAACCCATATTCTCGTCAATGGTATGCGCCAAGCGAGTACGCTCCCATTTCTCGTCGGCCGAAGTGCCTTCCGCCCTGGAGGAGGCAGCAAACGTCCGTGTCTTCTTGAAGCCATGGTATGCAGACTTGCCTCCTCCGCGGCGGAAGCCCTTTTGTGGGCGCCGAAGGCTGGTGTTTGTCATCGTGGACAGTTCTAGTGGGAGGGAGCGAAGTTTCGAGTCGAGTTATTGCACCCAGGACGCTCGACGGATGTGAGACACTGCAGCTTGCATGAGAAATCGATTTTCTGCACCAAAGGTCTTCCAGAGAATATCCACGTCGAATTGAAAAAAGCCGAAAATTAACAGTGATGTCGTGGAAACGGAGCGTCGGGATGCCCAAGTGCAAGGGCAAGGCCACCAAGATTTGGCCCAGACTGGAAGACGCGTGCCAACGCGTCTGACGCGACACGATAATGGCCCACTTTAGTTTAATGGTTTCTCGGCCCGCCGCAATGTACCGCACGGACCACTCTGAATATACTTCCCTTTTGAGCGTCATCGGTCGGCCGATTTGTAGATCATTCTTCAAATCGATATCGACGCCTTTCATGACACCAATTGCGCCACGAAGGTAGCCGGAAATGGCTCCAAATCAGGAGGATGGACAACTGCCACCCGGGCAACTGCCGCCAGGGCAGAAGGCGCTCCATGTTTGGGCAAAGCCAATAGAACCCACCGATGCGCCAGCCACAGGCGACAAATCAACCGATGCATCAACGACGAACAACTCGCGGCCTACAGTTTCAGAGGCAGTCTCGATGATAAAGAAGGACGACTTTGTAAACCTGCCAAATACACCGTGCGCCCGACAAGGACTCCTCACCGGCATTGCCTCGGGCGCCGGTGTTGGTGGACTAAGATTCGTCCTAGGCGGTTCGCCAGCCCTCTTATTTCAACCCGTGGGCCATGCCGGTATACTAACAACAAATAGGGAATGCTACAAAAGCCGCCAACTGGGCAGTCGGATTCTTTGTTCTCGGGAGCGTTGCATCCTTTGAATACTGCCAATTCCTTCGACGGTCCGAACGCATACAGATGAAGCGACACATTGAAGTGGTGACGGAGAACAGAAAAGAACAGACCAAGAAGCTGGCGGAGGCGAGAAAAGAGAAACAGCGACTAGAGTTGGAAAGGAAGGCTCGAGAGAAGCCCTGGTACAAGGTCTGGTAATAGGTTTTCGATTTCGTTTTGTGTACTATTAGCAAGTCTGAGTATATCCCGACTATGATCGTGCGAAATAGACTCATGTGTACAAATAGCAAACAATTTCAACGTCCGCAAAGATGTTGGAAATCGAGGCCGATTCCAGACCAATTCATATTCCCAGAACTACCTTCTAGGTGTTCTCCTTGAGAAATGGGGTATAAAGTAAAGCAATGTCCATCATATGATCCCCCCTGGAGTTTAACCTGATAACCCAAGTCCACCCAAACAACTGGGCTATATTAGATCGC
The DNA here is from genome assembly GCA_014621405.1 of Stylonectria norvegica. Classification (NCBI taxonomy): domain Eukaryota; kingdom Fungi; phylum Ascomycota; class Sordariomycetes; order Hypocreales; family Nectriaceae; genus Stylonectria; species Stylonectria norvegica. Next base: position 33,593 of record JAANBC010000271.1, read on the forward strand.
ACCTCGCTGATCCTGAAGAGTAAGTAAACGCCGACGACCGTCCCACGGAGCTACCCAAGTAAGCCCTCAATCATGTCCAACGTGCCCATCCACACCGGCAGTATCATTCAGTAGTAATAGCACTCTTCCGTGCTTCTGCCTCTGCCTCTGTAAACCTGACTTTCCTCGTGGGAGACCTCTGTTCGGGGCTGATGGTAATTTCTGACCCTCCACGACGTCGTTGGTTTCTCTTAGCTCTCGCCTCGCTCTCTTCCCGCTTGCGGTACTCAGCCAGCTGTTGCTTCCTCTTCATAGTCCTGGCCTGTGCTAACGCTGCAGTGGGCTTGAACCCAATGCCGTTGATTCCAGTGCCGTCATCGTCTTTGTCCTCGGGATCGTATATTGTGATCTCGTCCTCCTGCCAAGTCAAGGCCACCCGGATAGGATCGGCAATCTCCATGTCATCGTCCTCCTCCGCGTCTTCCCGTATTGTCACCTTCTTTGGGCGCAGCGGTGGTGAACCGGGTCTCCTTCTGACTTTGGGTTTGGGTTCTGCAGGGCGGCTAACGGCCGCGAATTTTGCTCCTAGCCCGATGACCGGGTTACTCGTCTTGGGCGGAGCCTCGTTGGTCGACTGGAATCTGTGTGTATTCTCCTCTGGCGGAGCAAGCGAATCCTTTCTGAAATCGAGTACGCTAACTCCTGGAAATGTCGCGACATCGTGCATCACTTCATCTGGTTTCTGGCGTTTGCGCATCAACAAGTCGGCGACCTCGTTGTCGTCGCTGGCTGCCCCGCCCCCACCATCGAGGGCGAGACCGCGGAACTTCTGCGCAACCTTTGATCGCGGACTGTCGCTGCCATCTTCAGCAACAGCTTCGGTGGGTACCTCGAAGGAGAATTTGACGGGCGATAGTTGTGTCTGTTCGCCTCGTTTGCGCTTCGGTGTGTTCTTGGTCGGTGATGCGTCGGCCATGGTGTTGTTGCGGGCGAGCGGCGAGAGGCACCGCCATTTGCCTTATGAGCAACGGAGCGTCATCTCATGCGGCCCAACGCCAGTGACTTTGGAGGGAAGTACCTCAGCCACGCCGCTTTCAGCCGAGGCCTAGCATGAGCCACAGTAATCTACATATTACCCGCCATATCGCCGTAACGAACGGTACGATGCTTGCTCCGTTTCCTGACAGGGGGACAAGCGCAGTCATGTCCAACACAATACACTCAATATACCACTGCGATTCAAGTATCTGATTTAGTCTGGTCCAACAGAGTTTACGCAGACTGATTGATTTTTCGCGAGTCACAAGCTGTCAGGCCATTGCCATTCACTTACACGAAGTATCCTTTTCACACCTTCACGGTGACATTAGTCCCTTTCACAATTTTCACATCCTATAGATGCGTATCAAGAACAGCCATATAACCTCATCTGCAACTTTTCTAGTACTTCATCTTCGACTATTGATGGAAGTTGAGACATTGTTTTGGTGAATCAGTGGTGGACGCTGATGTCAATCATAGTTTCCACGTGCTAGCTCGATGGACAACTTTAAGTATAATTATAACAGCAGTGCAAGGAACAAGTTGGCAATAACGGGAATGGGTTGTATGGCAAATTGGTATATAAGAGAATCCACTCGTTCTTTTGAGTGCTCGTACTAAAAGAGTACTAAACAAATGTAGCTGAGAATCTCGCCGTATCTCAGTGAAAACCTCGACACCTGAGTTGCAGAAGCCTCTCCCAAAGGTATCGGTTGTTTCATCGAGTTATTCGTTTAATATAAATCTATCACTGCCTGGGGACTCCTTCAAACGATTGAACGCGAACCATGAAGGGTCCACCCCAATCACAACTAAGGGGAGCCGAGCAGGTATGAGTAGGTATACATAAATAGCTACTCTCCCTGTGTACCCCTTTGAGTGCTTGACCTAAGAACTAGTACCAACACGTTAGCTGCTATTCAGCGCGTCTATTCTACTCCTAAGGATGAGACATTGTGGCCAAGTGCTTCGACTCACGGTGGCAGGTGGACCTTTGAGCGACTTGACGTTTCCATAACCTGTTCGAGCAAGAAATCGTCTGTCATGGCGGCGCTTGGACAGCGAAAAACTTTCGCACTCGACTCTTGTAACGGAAGGGATCAAACTCGGACGCGTGGGGGTTAGTGTGGTCGTTAACAAGTGTCTTCTTCTCCTTGACCACCGATGCGGAGTTTCGGACGCCCAAAACCGCCTCAATAGTCGATAGGAAGGGGAGACAGCTTGCATGACTATAGAAACCGCAGGGAAGCAAGTCTTGTTACAATGAAAGGATACTTGTGAGTAAGGTCCAGCATGGCTAGGACCTACTTCTCGCCTACTGCATTTGAATGATGTCCGGGGGACACAAATTTAGACTTGCGTCTTCAAATGATACACGGCGTAATCTACCATGTTCTTCTCTAACTCTCAATTCACGCTGCCCGACAAAGTGCACATACAAATACAGTCTTGGTAAATGCTCGGAAATTATGTGAATCATACCTTTTGAGGCTTCCGGAAGACGCTTGCCACATGTCATGACAGCTGGTTCCAGATTTCGTTGCCACCCTCGACGAGCTGGTGGCCATATCTTGACTTCTCAAAATCCAATGAATGCATAAGTCTAGAGGAAACTGTCCTTGACTTAAATAAGGACCAATACGGTCATTTTGGTGGTTCTGATCATCGACATTTGCGATCGTCCTTTCAGGGGTTACTCAAACTGAAGCTCGCCGCAAAATGGATATTGAGATTGAGAAATAGTGAGTTACTGTAAGGGTATAAATCGTAGTTGAACTTGAATAAATGGCCCTATCCGCAGCAAACGGTTGTCTCCTCAATCCCCTCCCCCTTTATCCTCTCCCCTTCAAGCCCGTCCAAATCAATCCTCACCACCATCCAGTCACACAAGAATTTACCCAAACCAGCCCCAACGAAGATACAAATGATCACATAGCCATTAAAGTACATGGCCAGCAACATGACAATGTACGCCGCGCCGAAAGTCATCGCATGAATCACCGACCGTATAAGCTGCTGCAGCGGCGAGGCGCGGAACGTGATAGTCTGATGCCGTGCCGGAACCACATCGCCAGTGCAGCCCCTTGCCGCGAGGGCGACGCTGTGGGCTGATGCGTGGCGCTGGAACTGGCGCTGGATGAGACCGTCGTATTCTTTGCCTATGCGACGCAGGAACTCGACGGCGATGACGAGGAGGATGACGCCGATGCAGGTGGCGGCGAACATGCCCTCGTTCTTGATGTGCCACGATGTGGAGAGGAAACAGGCGTCGATGGTGTACCAGTTCCATAGCATCTGCGTTCGTGTTGGTTTGGGGATTTGGGATTCAGGGGGAGGAACGTACGGAGATTTTGCACTCGCCAGCGCCGGTGTCTGAGCCCATGCCGTCCATTTTCGCGGAAGAGTTGTGTTCTTGGATCAGAGTCAAGATGCCAGAGTGAGGGTCAAGGAATTTGATATGTCCGTGGTCGTAGATGTTTATATGGGTCTATCAGGTTGCCAAGACTCGAGAGAAGCGAGCCAAGAAACGACGGATGTCACGGTTACACTGGAGGCGGAACAAGTACAACCAAGAGAAAATTTGAGTCGGATTCCACAGCCGGAGCCACGAGAGTATTGGGAAAGCAAACGTAAACTACTCACCCGTAGGCGAAAGACACGAGCAAACGAACGACGCATCCCGTGTATTGATATCACCCCCGCGCCTTGGCCGTGACATTAGCAACGGAGCGGAGCCGGTTGGACGGCTCGCCCCACGCCAGATCCCGGCAAAACGTGCTCATTTCTGCTCAGCGGAGCCCGTGGACGGACGATCAATCGATCAAGGTCGTCCGGCGTCGCGGGAGAGGCGTGTATGAGCAAGTTAGCTGGAGCCAGGTCCCCGATCCGGGATGGCTTCCGCGCCGGGGGTTGGCGGACCCGTTGGGGGGGATGCCCTCCGTGCGTTCTCTTATTAGGACGATCAATGGCATCTAGGCTGTTGGAAATGGAGAAGGTTGGTAATGTTCATCATCCTCAGCGTCCTTTTCGTCGTCGCTTGGCTCGACACATATAGACTCTCGGGTTGTCCGCTGAATCCCTTGCTGTCACTTATTGTCAACTGCCTTCAGACGAACTCTTGATCTGTGGCCGGTCCAAAACACCACTGGACGACTATCCAACATGGCGACTCTCGGCGGTCTTCACAAAATGGATGTTCGTCACATCCAGAACATGAGCGATGCAAAGTCCCTCGAACCGCACTGGGGCTACGTCGCCCGCTCCGTGCCCTGCACAAACGACCCAGGATCATGCGCATACCTCGATCTCGTCTATAGCTCACACGACCGGAGCATGCTGTACTCGGGCATTCTATGGATCACCATCGGCGGCATCCTCTTCCTCTGGGCTCTGCTCCGGACAACGGGCCGTTCATCTTCTCCCGCCCTCTCGCCCGGACTCGGCCGCAGCCCCGGCGGCTTTGCCAAGCTTCGCCGTGCCGTCGGCGCCAGCTCCCGGAGGCATCTCTTACCGGACTCGGTGCATGCTCTCTTCGGACGCACTACGCGCCTTCAGGTCGTGATCCTGGCTACCCTAGTCGGCTACCTCACCATCTGGACCTTTGTTGGGTTGACCTACGAAAAGTGGGTGACGCCCGTGGCGAAGATGCCGGGTGTCTACAACACTCGCACGAGTCTCGGCCCGTGGGCAGATCGAATTGGCGTTCTTGCGTATGCTCTGACGCCTCTGTCCGTGATGCTGAGTAGCAGAGAGTCGATTATTTCGCTGATTACCGGCGTCCCGTACCAGAGCTTCAACTTCCTGCACAGATGGCTTGGGTATCTCATCTTTGTTCAAAGCAGCCTTCATACCATTGGGTGGTGCATCGTTGAGATGAAACTGTACCAGCCGCAGCCGAGTGTTGGAGCCGAGTGGATCGTTCAGACATATATGATCTGGGGACTTGTGGCTATGATTCTCTTGACCATATTGGTTGCTCTTAGCACGCCCTGGGGTATTCGACTCACAGGATACGAATTCTTCCGCAAGAGCCATTACGTGCTTGCCATGGTATATGTTGGTGCATGCTGGGGTCACTGGAAGCAGCTCAAGTGCTTTCTCATCCCGTCCTTCATCTTCTGGGTCCTGGACCGGGCTCTTCGCATGCTTCGCACTGCATTCCTGCACTATCATCACCTTTCATCCGGCGGCATGGGGTTTCAGTCGGTCCATGCTGTTGTGACGCGGTTCTCTGACTCGGAACAAGGCGATGTGCTTCGCTTCGACCTCGAGAACGATCAGGATCCGTGGAGTATTGGCCAACACTACTTCCTTTGCTTCACGGAGAACAGCATATGGCAATCGCACCCCTTTACGCCGCTGAACGCGCCGATAGTCGAGAAGGGAAAGGTAGAACACTCGTATATCATGCGAGCGAAGAAGGGCGAGACCAAGAAGGTAGCAGAGTCGGCAGCCGCAAAAGTCAACAAGGCCAATGGATCGGGGCAATCCACCACTTCCATCATCCTAACAGGGGCATACGGGGAGAATATCATGGAAACCGTCACTCCGGAGACGAACATCATCTGCGTGGCGGGAGGCACCGGGATCACCTACGTACTGCCGGTTCTCCTCGCACTTGCGCGGTCACCTCTCTCACCAGACCGAAAAATCGAGCTCATTTGGGCAATACGACACGCCGACGACGCGGAATGGGTGCGCGATGAGCTGGATATCTTGCGCCAAGCGCGCAAAGCGCTAAACCTCAAGATCCGTCTGTACGCAACGCGAGACACGAGCAGCAGCAGCAGCAGTAGTCCAACGGCACACGACAAGGAGCAGACACCCGACAACGGGGTGAGGCAGATCGGTTCATCGGCCTCTTCATCCTCAGACGACGGCTGCGAATGCGGGACAGACGTGCCCGTTCAGAAGATCGGCGGCGGAACGGTAGACGAGGAGAGGCATCCCAATCTGCCGAAGCTCGTACACGACTTTGTGGCTGGTACGATTCGCGGGCCGACGACGGTGTTTGCCAGTGGTCCGGGTGGGATGATTAGTGATTTACGGGCTATTGTTGCGGCTTGCAATTCGGGAGTCAAGGTGTGGAAAGGAGAGGAGAGGTTTGATGTTGGGCTTGTGTGTGACGACCGGCTAGAGTGGTGATGGAAGAGAGACGGTTGGAAAAGGGGTTGTGTGTAAGGTAGTGCTTTTCATCAGTTCAATATACCAAGAGCGAATTAGATAAGATCCATTCAAATGAATAGTGCCTTGACAAAGCATGAATATATTCAGACGACGAACAACTCTTGTGTGTAGTATCTTATATTTCACGCTCAATAGGTGCTTACTTGAAGTAAAAAAAGCCGAAGCGATTACTGAGTAGCAGTCATTGCTGCAAGTGAGACTGTCTTCCTATGCTACCTATTACGAAACACTTATTTCAGATCGCCTGGTTGAAACTCATCGTTCAGAGCATGAATCTCATGATGTGCTGGTATTTACCCATGAATGGATATCTATCCATCCCGTGCTGTCAAGCCCCCACCAACAAGCCGCTCCAATACCGACCGAAACTACCCGACATCCGCGATGCACCTAAGAACCTCTGTCGAGCTACAGTGGGGAGACAAAAGTTCCGAGACTAAATCCACTTTTTATTAAAACACCAACGCGTCGCGTCAACACTATCAACTTCTTCCTTTAATAACAATACTATTATAACCCCGAATTCGCCTAAATCTCATTATAGCCCTTATAAGCATATAAAGATTATATAGCGCTATTTTTCTAGTATTTCTGCTAAAGATATAGCTATTAAAGCTAATATATCTCTTAAAGTTATATATAGTATTATTAGTTAGTACTATGATTAAAAAAGCAGCAAGTCTTAACTATAATTAGAGAGACTACCCCTTCTTAATAAGTAATATAAAAAATATATTTTCTGAGTTATTAATATTAATCTTTTTATTATAAGTTAAGAGATTATTAAAAAAGCAGGTCTCCTTTACTCTATAAGGACTTTAATATAGTTCCTTAAGAAGAAAGGCATTTAATATACTTAAGCACTTAGACAGCCTAAATTATCACCTAAAATAGCAATTAAAAGGCTTATATTTGCGAGGCTTTATATATAAAGGCTGCTATTATAGTGGAAATACTAGATCTTTAGTAATAAGACTATAATTGCCTGTGGAGAGGGCGTGAGGCAGAAGTAGGTTTTCTATAGAAAGATCTATAACTTTATAATACTATAACTTTACTACTAATAAAGATATAAGAAGAGTAATTATATTATAAGAATATCTAGCCAAAGGCGAAGCTAACGCGCTATTTATAAATATTTTAGGGCGCATTTTCATTTAGTAATTATATATCTTTTGCGGCATTACTCAGCGACTTAAACTCTACTTATAGCAGTGTCTCTAGGTAAGTAATATAGGATTATCTTAAGTAGAACCTTTCTATAATATGCGAATCTGGCTCTATTTTTGCCTAAGATAATACTCCTATATATATAGCTAATATAGTGCAAAATTAGTTAAATAAGTAAATAGAAGAGAATAGGATTAAGTTAGTAGACTAGCTGGCTTATTTATCTGATCTAAACCCTATTAAAAATCTATAATATATACTAAAAGAAGAGATTATAAAGCTTCACTCTAAGCTTATTAATATACTAAAGAATAATATTACTAAGTAAAAGCTCTATAAGGCTGCGATTGCTATATAGGAAGATATTAATTAGAAGGTATTAAAAAAGCTTGTCTTAATAATAACTAATAGGATAATTGCGATTATTAATGCTAATAGCTAGTATATTAAATATTAAATTGACTAGAATATAGCCTTACTTCTGGCTATTCTGTGATATATTTTAATTAATTAATTAAATTAAATTCGGGCGCGGAATCACTATTTTATATTCGGGCTCTAATAGCTAAGTCTGGTCATTTTCCGGCTGGTCTCGGAACTTTTGTCATGTGATTGTAGGCGTTCTCAAAACTCATGCTCTTATGCAAGCTCTAGTTAGACGCGCCAGTCATGATCATTGGCATTTACCAAGCAACGATGATCTGTATTGGACGGTAGTGTACCTCATTGTAGCTGGCTCACAACATGAAGCTTGACCCCGCCACGAACCTAAGAACCCCGCAGTTACTTCGTCACCGGTGCCACATTGTCAAACATCATGCTACTTACAGCGCTCTGCGAAACCACGCTTCATGAGAATAGCCTGAATAGAATCAGACAAGTTCCACCAAAGCTTCATTTATCCCCCGTGAGATCCTCGCGCCCAGAATATAACTACAAGATCCATTGAAGAACTTTCACTTTCATTCTTCCGTCTCTCGTAACCCACGTCATATTCTCCTGAATCCAGCCCACCATGGCCAACGCCCCCTTCGCATTCCTGCCCCTCGGCGCCATCATCCAGACCTTCATCGTCAACGGCACCAACATCGTCCAAGGGTTCCCCACCCAAGACGACTACGTCGAGCACAACAGCCCCTTCTTCGGCGAGACCATCGGCCGCGTGGCCAACCGCATCGCCGGCGCCCAGATCAACAGCCTCAACGGCCAGGCCTACCCGCTGCT
>JAANBC010000272.1:0-42183 GCA_014621405.1 Stylonectria norvegica
GCCCGGGTGGGGCGGGTGTGTGTGAGGGGCGTGCCGCATGGGCCCGCGTGGGCCCGCGTGGTGGTGTCCCGAGTTGGATAGAGTTTCCGTCCGCCGCTCCGCATGGTTTCCCCATCGAGAGGCCTAGACTGCTGCGAAAGGAATGTGGAGTCCCCTTTTAGAGGCTGTTGACTTTGAGGCTTGTGCCGTGAACAGCTTCGCGACGTTGGGAACCTGGTTCGTTTGGGTGCCATGCCATATGGCTCGCTTCCGCCGTGTCGGGAGTCGCGCCATGGGCCCGGTCGAGGCCGGACGACGGGTCGAGTCCGCCTGGTTGCATGTCAAAAGCTTCCTTATCCGCGCCAACGTTGGCGCCGTGGTCCTAGACACGAGGTTTGTTACACCATGTGCTTGGCCATGTGCTTTGTACATGCGTGTCTCGCCCAGTCTCTCCTTAAGCTGTTGGTTGTGCAGCGTGCTTGCATCGTCGATTCTGCACATACTGTGGCTGCTGTCCTATCGTCCGTCCACCAAGCGCCATATCCATACCTTAAGAGAACATCATGATGACGTCACTCATAACCTCGGTACCGTTCACTCAGACGACGGCTTTGCAATGTCACTAGAGCAAATCATCTGGAAGTAGTAATCTGGAGCAAGTGACTGGTAGGATATATTTTTCATATTCTGGATTGATCAACCTCTGCATACGCATACCCCGTCCTGGCTACCAGTACTCTGATATCCATCTGCCTATCCATATCTTAAGTCCCACAACTGCCGCGTATACGCCATGCCATCAACCACCAGACTGCTTTGGTAGGCTCAAACACGTGTGTGAAAAGAAAGACCCATCACATGCTCAGCCATCGTTCTTAGCATAATTCGCAGCGCGCTGAGTGTCCCTCGCGTGGCTCCATTTTCCTACCAATAGGCACTTAACCCCCTACCCATCCCAAGCGCCAAATAGTGTAGTCCTTCCATTACATTAGGGTATGGTTCTTTATGTTCATTCATGACTTGATAAGAAAAGTAAATTTTGATTCGCTTGCGTTGACGATATGGTCGTCTTTCGTGGGAAAGCAATAAAGAAAAAAACAGAGCTGGTATAGTACAATGTCCAGTGGGGGGGGTTTGACCACGTCGCTTGAAGTATGTCGAGAATGGTCCGCTTTTCCAGATCGACTTTATTGGAGGATTTAAATCATAAGAGGCGATTGGTCGTCGTAGAGCATCATTTCTCCACGTGAGTGAAGTTCGATGGTGTCATGTTCATGAACTGCACATGTCGTTGGCTTTGACCAGGGGAGGACCTTTCCGACGTTGAGGCGTCAGACCAGTTGTACTCGGCATTACCACCAGGGAACCCAAAGTAAGTCGGGCCCATCTGTGCATTGTACAGGGGGGTCTGTGGCTGGCTGGAGCAGCCATTCGAGATGTAGTTAGGGACAGTAGACGACATGCCGGGAATCTCAAAGTCAGTCGGGAAACTCCCGAAGCCCGGTGTAACCAGAGGCTCGTCGGAAACGGTCATATCGTATGCGGAGTCCATAGTAAATATGTTGTCCAAGAGTCCAGGTGTAGTAGGCGGTGTTCGCAGCGTTGGGTCATGCATGGCAAGATCCGATGAGAACTTGCCATCCATCGACATCGTAGTAGCCTCACATAACCCTTGCTGATTTAGAACAACTGGTGTGTTGGGGGTCGGCGGTGCGATGGTGCCCGTTGGGCCAGTAAATTTGGGTGACCGGTTGAGCTGGTAGAGAGCCTCCGAGTTTCGGTCAAAGAAAGGGCTTCTAGGGGTTCCGCACACCTTGGAGATTCGAACAGTCCCTGTTGCCGACGCGACTCGGCGCATGGAGTTTCCAGTGTCTGCCCTCCGCCCAAAATCAACGCCAGTCCTGGGAACACCAGCTGAATAGCTTCGGGAAGCATTGATAGCGAGGTGAGGTGGACGGCGGTTCCGTCGCGAAGCGATATCAATGGATGCCGGCGACTTCAAAGACATCATGGATGACCGTGAGTCAACACTAACGAGGTTGCTATCTTCGTAATCCGAGTCGTGGTACTGTGCAAAGTGCTCTTGAACAGAGTTGCCATGCGATCCTGAAAAGCCATGCCGCGAGAAAGAGGGCGTTGTCTCACCCGCGTCATTGGGGATTACCAGTTGTGGGTAAGATGGAAATTGAGAAAGCGAGAGCTCATCGCTTCGCATGTGATGAGTTGCCTCCGGCATCGAAAGGAACTCGCGTGATGAGTTGTGGACATATATGTCTCTTGCTTCATCATCTTGATCGGGAGAGAAGTACTCAGCCTTGATGTCGCCAACATCATCCAGGATAAGTGAAGTCTCTGGACTTTCTTGTAGCGATGCATCAGGTGATGAATATGCAGCGAAATCATCAGATTGACTAGTCTCAGTAGTCTCACTGTCTTGTTCTGGAGTACCAAGGTCTGATGACAGGCTCGCTTCCCTGGTGTGGTGTCGAAGTGGCCTGCGGATATCGGGGAACGGAGCGCTAGAAGCAACCAAGTCGTTATGACGGTCATTATCGGAATGGCCACCAGACTCGGAGGTAGCATTGTCCTTCTCGAGCTTCTGCTTGGCTGCATATTCCCGAATGTTGTTTTCCTTCTTCTCTCGTGCACGACGGTTTTGGAACCAGTTCTATCTTTGCATTAGCGTGTCATGCAAAGTAAGTGAAGAGGAAGGTATTTACATTGATGCGGGCGTTGTCTACTCTCATAGACTCTGCGAGAGATTTCTTCGTACTGCTGTTGGGCTTGTGGTTCTTCTGGAACTCGGATTCCAGGACCTCAACCTCCTCCTTCGACAAGCGAGGCTTGGTCTCGGTGGTTCTGGACATATGATGATGGCGAACCAGCTGGCGTTGGTGTGCATTGTAAAGCTCCATTGACTCCGGAAGATAGGCAGCGTAGCTTGGTAGCTGGGCATAGCTGGCATATGGGTTGTTGTCTCCGTTGTATGCCCACCCAGGCCACTGGGCTTGGGAGTAGGAACCCATGTTCTCCATTGCAAGCGGCCCACGAGGCAACGAGTAAAGTAATATCAAGGCGGAACTGAAGGGCCGTAGGATGTTTGCCAAGCCTGCCCTTTGCAGCTGATGGCGAGTTGGAAATCAAGTGAATGAGGGTAGGCGAGCGTAAGTAAAGAGTGACTTAGTGAGACGCTAGAGGGCAAAAGAATGAAGATATCGGGAGAAGTCGAGGCTGGCGGAAGTCGTGGAATTGGTTCGACTTTTGAGCAACTGGAGGTGGTTTCGGGGTAGATTATTCAAGCGAGAAGACGCGGGAGTGTGAGACAACACTCACTCAAGACTCTGCCCTCAAGGACGAGGTCGACAAAGGAGGTCTCAAGATGGGGAGGGAAAAATAGTGGTGGACGGGGTGGGAGGGGCGTGGGAGGTAGAAGAAGGAAAGACAAGTACACAGACTACCTTGGTGCACCGGCAGTCGTCTGGACCCGTCATCACGGTCTGCGAGATGGCGTGTGGGTTCGCACCCGGGCGAGCTGGGGTGACGGACGAGCAATCAGACCCCTGGATCCCTTATTAGCCGGGGTAGGAGATCATATCTGAGGGGCCGCAGGCCGGTACCCATGCAGCCACGCCCACGATACCTACGCCGACCTTGGCTTTGCTTGGAAGCGTCTTTGGCGTCGTAGGGTCGAAGCGTCAAGGCGTCTAAACCCACAAGTCCATCTCGGCAGGTACCTGGCGCGACTTGAAGGCGGGTCTCACCAGGACGCCAGGACGCCAAGACACCACAGACGCCCACCCTTGTCGTCCCATCCCCAACGACAGGGCTGCGCGAAAGTTTTCATTAGCTGGGCCCCGGGGTCCAGCCTGTCCCGGGCTGCGTACCGCGGCGGACTGCTGTGCTGCCGTGGTGGCGGCGCCCTGTCTATCCACTCAGGATACGTCCTGGCTCCCTCCCTCGGAGGGCCGTGGTGGCCGTGGTGGGCTTGCCTTGCCAAGCATATGCCGCCAACGCCGTGGGACCTGGGCCGCTTGGCTCACAAGCCCCTTGCAAGCCGACGCCTCTGGCCGCGATAGGGATTCAAGCGTTGCTTGATGTAGCGGGATGGAGTTCTGGAGGGAGGCCATGGTGGAGAGTGGAGAGAGCGGAGGCATCGCATCGCGCCAGCACGACGACCGAGCTCGACGCTCGACACTCGACACTCGACGAGTCAAGGTCAAAGCGAGGCGCGTGCTGGCAGACCGACACGTCTATTCCGCGGTCGTCTTCGGTGGTCGTCCGTGTCGCGGTCTGAATCGCCGTGACCTCTTGCCCAGGGAGGGGAGATGACGCGACACTGGAGACGACTCACTATTCACTGCTCAACTCATGAGGAGCATAGCACTACCACGGCTAGCCTAGCTATCAAGATGTCAAAGCGAAGTGAAGGAGTGATTACTGTATCGATGTATTCGTACGTACATGCGAACACCTAGACATGGTGTCCTGCGGAAAGTATGCGTGCAGTAAGAATATGATGTCGTCGGCCTAGTAGGCAGCGGCAACTCCCATCAGCAACGGTTGGATGGTGAACGGGCATCCAATCATGCCGTCCGTTTGGCATGGCGGATCACATTGCAAAGCACGGGTGGGTTGACAGGAAGGCTTGGACGAAGGCCTCGATGCTAAAATGGGTGCCCGGATGTGGTGGAGCCCGGGCTTCATAAGACAGTGCGAGGACCCTGGCTAGTGGAGTGCAAGTCCAGCACGTCCCCCGCTGGGCCCCAGCGCTTGCATGCGCTGCAGCTCGCTTGCCACGGTGCGCCAGGGGTCCATCCCCAGTGGGCTCTAGGTGCTGAGGCCACTGCGGCCACTGCAACTCAGTGGGCTGGTGCACAGTCCGTTTTCCGGAGCTGCACGGAACGGCAGCCGCGTGCAGCTTCTTGCAGTCGGGTGGTTGAATCTGGTTGAGTGTGGTGGTTGAGGGGCCAGCAGCCAGCAGCCAGGCAAGTGCGCTGTGTTCAGCCTTCCATCGACCGCCGACCACCGTCCATCACCGGGCAGTGGCCACCCATCCCGTCTCCTGATGGATCCTTCCGCCGGGATCCATGATATCCATTGCCATCTCTAGTCGCCACCTCACCACAACCACCGTTCTTCACCATCTCATGACCACCTCCAGCATCGTCCGTTGCGTCGCATCCCTTGCTTTCCCCCTCTCCCCCCTCTCCTCTCCCCGCCCTCTGTTCGCCATGTCTTGGCGCCCAAGCTGACAGTCTCGACTCGAACCTGCGAAAACTCCCGTGCAGCTTCGCGACGCCCGGTGTGGCAGCCGGACCGTAACCTCCTCCTCAGCTCCAAAAGCGTCGCCTGCTAGTACGAATAGACCCCATGAATCGCACCACAGCACCATCTCACACAAGTACTTAGCCACTGGGCAATGGACGTGCACGTTCAGAGTAATTGTAATTGCTTCGTACGAAGTACACACGCTGGCGAACTCTCCTCACCACAAGCTCCGAGCGAACAAGGCTCCGCTCCCCTGCAGTCCCTGCACTTTCTAGGTCGAGCATTGTTAGGATGAGGGCTTGGGGGCTACCCGGTTGCACTACTCGTCGCCCCGTGTGCTGCCCGGTTCTTGGGAAGTCGACGGGTTCGGTCAAGCGCCTCCTTATCCCGGCCATTTCTGGTACCGGCGTGAGTCGACAACACCCCAAGCCATCCAAGCTGGAGGCTGCTTTGGCTCGTTTTTACCCCTGAACACCATCACCAACCGAGGACGCCGCCTCTCTGCATGAATACCAGAGATGATGATGGTTCAAAGCCCTTGAGGCCCCTCTCACCTCACCGTTGGGCTGCGACGTTGCTGGCTGCTTCTAGGTTCTCAGCCGCTCTCCAGCCGTTGCTGTGCATCGTAGGTCACAGGTATGCATCCTCGCCCGCCAACTCAGCCAACCCTGACCGCAGTTGCCCAAGCTCTTCTGGGACCTCTTGGGCGCTTCTCCAGCTTCTCTCACTCAACGCCAGTGCCCCTTTTGGCAAGCTTGGCTAGCCCCCCCCACCTTGGGCTGTTGTCGTTTCCGGTGACCCACCCTGGCTAGGCCCTGCGGTAGTCTGCCTGCCCAAACCGTGTCGCTTGATCCGTCTCGTTGATTCGCATTCTGAAGACAATCGCTGCTCGGAGCGAGAAGCCATCGACGGTGATGGGCGGCTGCGAATACAGCCTTACTGATAGGGCCATTGTAACCAGGGTCTCAGCGGACTGGCAGGCGGACCCTCGCCTTCTTTGCCGTACTACACGTAGATACCAAGTAACTACGTACAATCTTGCTCCTCGGTTACAGACTGTATTAATCATGATACAGTCAATGCACCAAAACCACCGAGAGCACAGCTTGGACATCGTCGGCATCACTGTCTCTCCCTGCTCGACAACCAGAGACAACGATAATCATGGGTGCCTGTCATCCCATAGGTACACAGTGCCAACCACAGATGCAGGTGCGTAATTTGTGGCAGGGCCCAATTTCTGGCTGTACGCCATTCATCACTTTTTGCTTCTCATCGCTGCGACGCCGAGCCGATATGGGGGCTCCCGCTATGCTGGTTGACAATCGACCAGCGACTGCCCGAGACTCAAAGTTGCCAGGGTAAGCACACACATTATGATTGTGGCCAGGAATTCCTCGTCTTCTCCTTGCCGTGGATATGCACAACTTCTTGCTACCGAAGTCTCCCAAGCACGCCAAGATGCAGGGCATCATGTGTGTCCAGTGCGGGACGTCACCACAGCGCCAATTCACGGGTTACCAGGTTCCGAGATGCAGTGCGCTGGGGAACCACTTCGTCGGAAACCAGGACATCAGAGGGCGTTCACATCAAGCCTCTTACACAACCGTGCAGCCCGTCATTTTGGACAGCCATCGTGTTGCGCCGGACAGGCACCAGAAACAACACCGTCGATCCGTTTAAAGCACACTATTTTGGAGCTCTCCGACCACAGAAATCATCCATGCAGCTAACCTTCACACCCTTGGCCTGGCGATCCCTATCTTTAACACTGTAGATTCGACGCGGAGAGAGACCGGTGCATGTATCATGTACGGGTACGTCTTCGCGAGTCTTGTTCCACCTATCACAGTGGTAACCCGACGACATTGTCGCAGTATGTGCAGGACATCATGCGCGAAGGGCAGCCTTCGTTTTGCTTCTTCTTTGGTGAGCTCCTCCCCAGTGAGATGATGCCGCGCCTCTGATTTGCAGTGGATATCGTTCTATTTGAGGCCTCAGGTGTAATCTTCCCAACTGCATGTCGATGACATCTTGAAAGGCCCATTGGCTGGCTCTTCTCTTATTCCGCGGTAGCCACCCATGGGAAACACAGGGGTTCTCTTTCGCAAAGTGTATTAGCAAACTTCACTGGTGACTGGTGTTGTTATATTTCGTGCAAACTCCTAGACCTAGCGGCTCTGGTGGAAAGAACAAATCGGTTTTATTTGACCATCTACTAGGTATTCACAATTCAGTCGACTACTACGGAACCGGATGTCATTCAACGTATCCAGATAACATCCAGATACCAGAAAGCCGGGTTGCGCTTGAAAATCCCAGCCTGCCCACTTCTCGGGTATCGAGTGGGGTTTGAGACATGTCGATGCTCATAGCGGGTCCGTCCTTTTAAGACTGGTCTGGGCTCGTTCAAGCCCCCATGATGAACAGAATTTACACCACAGGCAGGCTGCTTATGGCGGCATTTCCGTCCGATTTCGCTGGAGGGGGCGGGCCAAACGCCAAGTGGCATTGCTTGTCTGTGATCTCCTTAAGATGTACATTATGCCTTAACGGGCACATTTGAAGGTTAGGGCGGGGGTCCTAGAAAAACAGAGTTCGGAAGCAGCCTTGCTCTGCACCAGAGCGTCATGGAGTGGGCTGGCAACGGTATCTGGCCCGATGGACAGATGATCAACAGTTGCGCAGGATCTACAACGGTTGAGGACGACGCCGAGAAGCGGGCAAGTGGACTCGTGGAACGGCGATGGTTTGCTCGGTTGAGCTTGCACATCTGCCGGAACGGGTTGATTCCGGGGCATATGGCTGGGGAAGATCTTGTCGATCATTCGACCACGGCCTTGCTCTGACGTTGCGGCTCTGGGCTTTCCAAACCAGGACGATGCCAGTTCAGAGCCAGGACCAGATCAGGAAAGTCGACATGTACCTCGGGTGCGTCGCACCCCTTCTCAGCTGAGAGAGCTGAACGGGCGGCAAGTGGGTATCCCAATTGAGCGGTTTGATGCAATGCAACACTCTTCGGCACTTGAGGCGTCACCCATCCACCTCGACGATGGACAACAAGCACCAGTCGTCTCTGCATCTCGTTGCGACAGGTCACTATGCTCTCCAAGCGCTCCAGAGCGCCAAACACCGCCAGATGGGAGCTCCGCAGGCCCCTCAACAATCGGTCGCCTGAGCTTGCGTTGTTGTCGTTGTTGTCGTTGTTCTTGTCATTGAACCTGGAGGGTGGTGCATCATCATGACGTGCCTCTACTTACAGGGATGCCTTCTTCTCGTTTATCTTTTCCTTCGGCGAGAATGTCCAGAATGCAATGCATGCTGGAGCGTGATGCCCAGCAGGGCGCTCCAGTGAGGCAGCACGAAATGTCAAAATTCGAACAGCTTGACAGCCTAGTCCACTATCAACCAACGGCTTACCGTCAGAGACATGTCTTGCAAGGGTATATCTCTTGGCGCCTTCTAGGCCCTTCATTGGTCATGATTGTCCAGCTTAAAGCGGAAGCCCTTAGCGTTGATGGGGAAAGGCTCGTTTCTTCTTCGTGTGTTGTCTGTCCAGATAGGGCAACACGACCGATGGTTGTCTCACGGGGCTACAGCAGACTGCCAGCAAATCCATCTGCCCGTGCTTTGCCATCTTTTGCAACAGCTACTACTTGTTAATTATCACGGAAGTTTTCTCGACTCATCAGTATATCGGGACTATCATCACTTATAGCCCACGTCCCGGCCGATTTACTCTTGAAAGCAGAGGAGACGAAGGATCATGGGAAATACTCATTAGTGGCCACCTAGGACGACGCCCGAGGAACAGGCTTAGGAGTTGAGGAGATGCTAGTACGAATGTGCTCGAATACTAACACTAACCACAGCGCCGGAAACCCCTCGCCCATGTCACCTTGCGCCATGTTAAGTTCTGCTGGGAACGACGGTCCCAGCCGTGGACCGTGAGCCGGCAGCCCTGCACATGAGCTCGTCCCATTTGGCAGCCCTGTAACCCTAATCGAGCATACCTTGCACCAGCATGGGCCTGCATCTGGCGAACCGCGGAGGACCAAGAGCCACCCGCAAGGAACAGACCGCCCGAACAATCGTTTTCGTAAGTATTCATGAGAAGAAGGCATCAAATCAACGGCTTCCGCAATACTTATTAGTCCGCACATGTTGGCCCGTTGATAACAACCCAACGAGCTCAATACAGTAAGGTACGTACACAGCACCTGTTGGTAAACTTACTTAGGAGTGACAAGCGAACGGAGGCTCTAACGCCCCCGCAGAACGGCCAAGCTACAAAGGACAAGGTACGACGCGTAGAAAGCTTCCAAAACTTAGGCCGGGTACCCCGTTGGGAGGGATAGTGATTTCGGCGATGAGCTTGCCTGATCTTACCTGTGTCTCCCGCCTTGGGTCCGTGGGCTCCTGCATGGGAAATGGGGACGGGACCCGAGCAAGGCGAAGGTACAAAGGGATACTTTGGCCAAAGGACGAAGGCAGAACGATGGAGCCACGCAAGTCTGCCAAAAAAGGGCGTGGGGGGTGCTGTTAGACGTGGAGGTGTCTTCTTGTCTCCAGCACCGCGCGGGCCAGAGCCGGGGAGATTAGTGCCAGCTCAGGGCAGGACAGCCACGTGCGACATGGATCCTCCGCTCCCCTGCGGAGGGTTGAATCACGAATAACGAGGGATGAAGGACGCTGCTCCACGGGCGGAGATAGAGATTCATCTATCATCCGCGTAAACGGCAAACCTCCACTTGGCAAAGAGCGCCGATGCTGGCGGGCGGAGTCGGACCGGCAAGTCCGTATGTGCGTCGGCATCACGACCACCTTGGGTTTGAGGCTTCAAGCCTTCGAGGCCTTGAGGCTTTGATGGGGAGCCTTTCTTTCTCTCCACCAGCACGAGCACGGCAGCCCCACACTCACGGCCTCGTCAGCGCCCACTTCCCGACGAGAAGCACCGAGAGGACGGAAGGCTTCTGCTGCTGGCCGGCGGCATCAATGTCTACCTAATAGTAGTTGAGGGGACGTTATGTTGAGGCTCAACTCCAGAGTGAAGCAACGCATATCCGAACTCTGCATAGGTACGGATTACGAACTGACTCGGCGCTTCGAACTGCTTGCTTCGCAACTCGGCCAATTAGCGTGGCGCGTCGCTTACAAGTTGGGCTTTGAAATGGCACCACGGCTGGAGCCGCCATTTCTTTGCGTGAAGCCATGACCGGGACTACGAGGTAATTACATCTCATCTTAGACTACGCGCTGCTTGTTGGGAGGCGGGGTTTTGCCTTGCTTATTCCGCTCTGTTGGCTTGACTTGGGCGCGGTGGCAGCTGCAACTGCAAAGCAGTCGTTGTCTCGACGATACCTTAGACAGTGACAGACGCCCTCTACTATTAGTGGTTTACATGTCCTGGCGCGTACATCTCGTCAACGGTCTCGGCGACGAGTCTCGCGGATCAGACGTGGTGAAATTACTTGGTACCTCGCGTAATAATCAGGAGAAGCGGCATCTGGAGACCGGAGACTGGAGACTGGCGCAGAGCCCAGTGGCTCTCTCTCCCTTGAACTGTGGACTGGCGACGGGAAAGGGAGACTCTCCTCTCGTCTCAGTCTCACAAGAAGGCGCTACGTACTACCAAGTATGCATCATCCGATTCACGTCAAAAGCTGCCGAATGTCTCCGACAATGGCTTTGTTCCCGTGAAGTCACGGTTCGCGGCGCGTCAGGCAACGGGTAACGGGCAACGGACGGGCGGGCAGCTCTCATCACGATTCACGGCGGCTACCCGTGGCAATCAACATCAACAAAAACCCGCGAGATGAATTAGCTCGTCTGCAGCCAGCCGCCTCCTCACGCCTGGCTGACAAGACAGATTGGTGACCGGGACCTTGCATCCGATCCCAAGCGACGGCCGCTTGTCGTGCAGAGAAGGCCGCCGCCTGCACCCAGAACTGCACCCAGGACGACGCCGTATCCACGGCACTGGGAAATGAGCAGCACCAGCCTGCTTCCGTGTAATGGGCCAGCGATGCTGTACCACGGTGGATGCCGAGTTGCCAGCCGGCAACCTTGTTCTCGGTCTTGTTTGCCTGGCTATGATGCTATTTCCATCTCTCTGGATTTGGTGATGTCAGGGTGGTTAGGGGATGCCCGATGGTGGTCGTGTGCCATGGTGATACGATCTTCGTTCTTGCTACTGCATTGGTACGAACTACGAATACACGACTTGTCAACGATTGTTGCTTTTTCCTACACTACCAAACTACGTCCCCTCGGGCTGTTCCTGAGGGGGCCTGCAGATCAGGATCAGCGCAACCCGAAAGGCGCCCCTGTGCTTCCCCAGGTTATCCAGGGCTCGCAAGTCGCGCCTCTATCGCCGGCATCCCTTTAGCTCGTATTCTCATCAGGGGCCGAACTTGTGAGTTGGAGCACAGATTAAACGACGTGATACAAACCGGCGGATGATGGGTTATCCAGCTTCGAGTTGCGCGTCCCGTCCCCCACTCCCACAGCATCGGGCAATGGGGCTGTCTCACTACGTCGACGCGATGAGCCATGACCACCGGCAGCCGAGACATGCTTCTCACCAGTTCAGGCACCGAGCGAGCGGTCTCGGGCTACTCTGTACTTCGTAGGTGCATGTGTGCACATAGCATCTGCTAGAGCTGTCAAGGTGCGACACCGATGGTTCACCGGTTCAACCCTGTGAAGGGGGGTGGCCGTCTCACCGGGCAGCGCCTCTCGACACGAGGGTGAATTCACTTAACGGACGCGAATAGCAATCAGACCCCGACGGGACTTCAATCGAGACAATTGTGTCTAGTACGCGACTTTGATGAGCCTCACGGTGGATTCGGGGAGGGCGCGTTGAGGAGCGGTTCCTGCAGCGTCCTCCCTCGTGTCAAGGATGCCTTGGTGAGACTGAGAATCTTCATATGTCTCTCCGTCATGAGCCATCGTCATTGACGTCTTTCGTCATGGCTATCCAACTTAGGGAGATCAAGCGGAGAGAAGGGAGTATGACTTTCGATACCCTCACAAGGGCATTGTTCCCTTTGTCGTCTGGAATGTCCATCCATCATCTATTGAATATAGTCCCGGCCCTCTCCCTCTACCTCTCCCTCTCAATTTCGCAACCCGTTTCATTTCACACGCGCAACGCATTCGAGATCTCTATGGTAACTTTGCCTCCCTCATTGCGCACCACTCTCACCGACTCCAAGTCCTTGACCACCCAGTCGGGCTCGGCGCCGACGACCTGCTCCACGGTATGGCTCGTCACCAGTCCCAGCACCTTGCACCCCGCTGCCTTGCCTGAACGGATGCCCGCCGGGCTGTCCTCGAGGACCAGAACCTGCTTATCGGGACCCTGGAGCTCCAGACGCTCACGGCCCAGCAGATAGCATGACGGGTCTGGCTTGCCGTCTTGCACGGACTCGGCGGTGATGAGGTGCTCCGGGATGGGCAGCGAGAGGACCTTGAGCCAGCCTTGAACAAGAGGCACGGTTCCGGAGGTGACGATGGCCCACGGCGCGGCCTGGGATATCAGCGAGTCCAACACTGCACGTGCGCCTGGGATCTCAACGGCTTCGGACCCGTAGAGTAGAGGCAGGCGGCCCTCCATATGCTTCACATCTGGGCGAGTACCATCAGCTATGGCTCTCTTATGTTTCCTCGTCCATCTCTGTTGTCCTCTGTCTCCCAGGGGTGGTGGTAGACTTACATTCCCAATTCGCCTTTTCTGGGGCAAGTATCTCCAGGACGTCTATGCTCCGGCGTCCATGGGAAGTCTCAAGGATGACGCTGGGCTCAACCCCTATCTCCTTGCCAACGCTGATGAGGGCTTTGTTAGTGAGATGCCGTCTTCCAAACACCACGCTGGTGAATTTACTTGTTCCAGTGCTTCACCACCGCCTCGGTCGAGTCGATGATGGTGCCGTCCATGTCGAAGAGGAACCCATCAAAGGAAACCTCCAGCAGAGGTAAACTGTAGTCCGGTTGCGAGGCCATGGTGACAGGTCTAGTTGCGACTGACGGGAGCCTGGTCAAGATGGGGTTCTGCTCCTGGCGTATTTATGCTATCCCCGATGTTTGTTTTTCTTGGGTGAACAGCCAATGAGTCTAATGTCGCATCTACACTGACTTCGTGGCAGACGGGAGTTGAAGCAAACTTGCTGTCTTCTGTAAGCGGTTTGCAGCGAGATGGATGTGACGTGTAAGAAGAGTTTGTTGTCGTCGTGTCTTGACGACTCTAATTGGAAGCTCCGCATCGTGATGCGGGATGGCCGCTGCGGGTTAGTAGGCGACGAGACAGTCCACAGGTCTACGCATGGCATGTGACTCGCGGGGGGGTCATGCCAGTTATCGGTCCTCACTCGGGACTTTACATATATGAGTCCGCCTATAGGCCATCTCTAGCAGCTTAATATCTTTCGAATATTGATAATTTGAATGAACCAGCGGTTCAAGGGCCATTGACATGGTCAAAGAGGTAATCGTTAGGACTAACTCCAGAAGGTTGATAGTTGCGATCACGCAGCTGAGCCCACCTCATACCTAGACTACGTGCTAGAGGTGCTATGGTTTTAGGGGCCCGGGATGGTTCCCGTCCACCGCACGCTGCCCGGGGGACGTTCCCAGTGCAGTTCCAGCGGACCTGTACAGGGCCTGAGCGCGTCGGGTCCGCCCACCACCTCATTGACGGGGGCGGCCTCCATCCATATCGCCGGGCCGGAAGCAGGTGGAGCCATGGAGGGGCAGTACCATTAATGCCAATGGATACATGGATGTATGGAGACTGGACTGAAGTGACGCTGGAGATCTAAGTGCGGCGACGTCTCGAGCGAAGCAGTCGAGCCATCATCATTTCCTCTCAACACCAACGCTACTGCTCGTAGTAGGGCGACTCGATCTGTCACGATAGGAACCGCAGGCAGCGCCAGAAGCATGGGGTCGCAAATCGGCGAGCAGGACGAGCTGACGGTGCTTGTCACCGGCTTCGGGGTAAGTTGATCATACATATAGAGAATATAGAGCATGCGTTCCATTCCATGCCATGCGACATGATGATGATGCTGACCACAAATTACCCTCTCCTACAGCCCTTCAGAGAACAATACCCCGTCAACCCATCGGGGGAAATCGCAAACGGCCTCCCGGAATACCTGCCCCCCCTCCGCGCCAAAGACTCCCACTCGCGCCACCACGCCGTCGACATCCCCGAGGTGCGCATCCTCGTGCACCCGGAGCCCATCCGCGTCAACTACAAGGTCGTCCGCGGCCTCGTCCCCAGCTTCGTGGGAGGCCGACCCCAAGCGCAAGATCGACCTGGCCGTCCACATCGGCATGGCTGGCCCCCGGCCCTTCTACTGCATCGAGCGCCGCGGCCACCGCGACGGCTACAAGTTCGCCGACGTGGACGGCCACAAGCTCGACGACGACGCCCTTCGCGAGCGCGGCGACCACTGGGTTTGGGAGGGCATGCCTGAGGAGTTGGAGACGGAGCTAGACGCCGACGACGTGCTGGCTCGGTGGCAGCGATATAGCGTGGTAAGTTGATGGATGTCGTGTAGCGGACATGAGATGCACTTTATGCTGACGAACCCTTGCAGAAAGACGCAGACCTGCGCATCTCCGAGGACGCTGGGCGGTACATGTGCGACTTCATCTACTACTCCAGCCTGGCACAACTGGCCAAACAGCAGCGACCGCGCAAGGTCATCTTCCTGCACGTCCCGTCGGACGCTTCCACCAAGAGCGTCGCCCAGGGCCGCGAGCTGGCGGTGAATCTCATCCGGTCCCTTGTCGAGAGCGAGGTGAGCCGGCGGAATCGGGGAGAGGGCGAGGGCGTGGGAGTGGGAGTGCACGAGGCGACGAGCCGCAGCAGTGCGAGTCGGGAGAGCGCAGCGTGGGATGCGTCTTTACAGGGTGAATAAGGAGGTTACGAGGCTGATTTTTGCATGGATGCGAATATACTATCTAGGTAGGTAGTCTACATTGGGTGACGAGGAAGGGATTGGGAACGTTGCTCGTGGCGTTGAGGACTTGATAGCTGGAGTATGGGTTTCGCGATGGGGGGGGATTGGGTTCGACGCAATGACATCACAGCCGAGGCCCGTTATCGCTGCGAGAGAGGCTACACCGTAGAAGCTTCCAATAGGCAGAGGTGTTCAACGGGAGCCATGACAATGAATCATTCACAGATTACCAAATGGGCAAACTCATTTAGACAGTGCTACGTGCAAGTGACTACGTCGTGTCAAACGGAAGTCTTGGAAGTAGATGGCGTCCCATCGAATACGTAGTCCATCTTCCTCTCTAGCTCCGCCCACCGTCCTAGTACGGCCATCAAAAGACCAGGCCGTCCGTCTGCTACATGTCGATTACAAACTCACCTCACACACAACTCCATCCTCCCTTATCCCAAAAACAACCACCTCTCAACCATCCAATATGTGCAAAAAAGCCACCTGCACCACATGCAGTAACTTCTCCAACCAACTCGTCCCCACCCAAACTCAGTACGCTAATCCATGCCCCAGAGAAAACGTCGTGGTGGGGTTGCGGCAACCACGTCGACACCGTGCTCGACAGCGTGTCTGTTGAAGACCGCTGCGTGTGCGAGCCTAAGGTTGAGATTGGCGGGAAGGCGTGGCCGCCTATGGCTGCGGCGCCGTAGTGATGGGAGTATAGCTGGATAGACGGGTGAAGGCTGGTAGAGGTCGTGGAGTGCGGATTGGGCTTTGGTGTGGGAGGGCATCGTGGGAAGGTTAGGGGCATTATCGGGCGGTGTTCCTGGGGTCGATGATGATTGTAGTGTCTGAGGCGATGGCGTTGGCAGGGTACTTCTGTTGATGTTGTGGCTTGAGTTCTCAGTACTACTAGTAGCCAAAAAGTCGACTCAGAACTACTTCTCTCGTTCACGATGCAATTGTCTATATATCGGGCGAAAAATGGTCCACACAGGCCTTATATCTCCACAACGATCCCACCTCTTCACCTCCTCCTCGGCCCTGAGCCCGCATCTCCCCTCTCGGCCAGACTAACCACCTCCTGAATACCCGCTGCCTCCTGCTCCTCCTCGAGGGCCATAACATCCTCGCGGCAGTCCCACCACTTCTCCTCGCTCAGCTCAAACGCCTTGGTCTTGATCTCCTTGATGGCCAGCGTCTCGGGCTGGATGTTCTTCCACCGCAAGCTGGTCATCAGGATCTCCTGCCACTCGGCCGAGGTACGCACGAAGAACTCGCGGCGCGATTCGAACGGCTAGAGGGGGGCGTTAGTGCGTGGTCTTGGGGAGAGAGAGAGGGACGTACTCTTGGATATGGAAGGCCGTCATCTACTACCGAGGCATTGGTTTCTGTGTCGTCGTCGTCGTCCGTGCCGGCGGTTGATGGTGCGGTGGTCGATGGCGTCGTGGATGCCTCCGAGGACGTCTCTGACATCTCATCCTGCTTCGTCTTGCGTTTGCTGGGCGTGTTAAACTGATGATGTGATTTGTTGTCCGGCTCGTCTTCATCCTCTTCATCGTCCTCTTCTTCGTCGTCTTCATCGTCATCCTCGTCGTCATCCTCATCTTCGGACTCCTGAAAGCACGTTAATATCTTATCCACAAGTAAAACACTAAAGGACTTACAATCCAATCGTCCACGGCGCGAGTAAATATCTCTTTGCAGCCGTCGAGCTTGCCCAGATCAATGCCGTAAAGGTCGTCAAAGGTAAACTCCCGGTCTCCTTTTTCAAATGTTCCACCATAGATATATAGCACGTCGTCCTGGACCGCCATCTGAGCATTGAATCTGACGTGCGGCGGCTCCATAGTCACCGGCATCTCCTTGGTATGCTTCTCGTCTTCTGGTTCGGCCTCTTTCTTGTCGATTTCCATGTCGTCGGCATCGTCAAGTGAAGCACCCGTTTCGAGAGCCGCGAGGTTTCTCAGCAACTCGTCTTCATTGGCCTGGTCACGGCCTCGGCGTCCACCTCGTTGTTGTTCAGGGGCAAACTTCTTCTGGTGTTGCCGTGGCTTCCGCAGAGTCAGCGGCATGAACCGATTTCGCTCGATGTTCCAGGCAAATAGCTGATTGAAGAACTCGCTGTCCATTCCCTCCTCGCTCTGCTCGACATCGTGCACTCCTCCAAACAAGATCCCACGGCCCTTGTGCCATGTCATGGTCGCTCCCGCGCGAAGGGGGCTTGGCGCATTAGCGGGCTTTTTTCGCTTCTCCCACCGAACGGTTGGAGGGGTGTTGGGCTTTGCGTCGGCGGCAGGCTGGGTCATTCTCAAGAAAAAGGAGTCTTCGTGGACTTTTGGGATCAGAACGTTCCTCTGAGACTGCCCCTGGTTTTTGCCGCCCTTCTGCTTGACCGTTACCGTCGACTTGACTCGCGAGTACCCGCCGTAGAGGACTGCCCCCTGTTCGTGAGGCAGCAAAGTGAAGGATGATCGGGGATCTGGCTTCAGCTGCGCGGGAGGGAGCGTGGGAGTAAACCAGACATAGTTGACCGTGTCAAAGATCCACAGGTCAGCCATGTACTTGGTCTGGTTCGACGTGTCCTGGAAGCCGCCAAATAGGATGATATACTGCTTCCAGTATGTCATCCGATGCCCGCTCCTGGCAGGGGGGCTCTTGTCCTTCCCTTTAAGTTCGATTTTCGTCCACTCCCTCGTGGCGGGCTCCAGCCGCCAGAAGTCGGAGTAGTGATGGAAAGTGCCCTGCTTCGGCGACGAGAACTCACCGCCGAACAAGTAGATGTGGCTGGGATTTCCGGCCCTGGTCCAGGCATGACCCGACCTGGGCAGAGGGGCATTGGGCGAGGTGACGAGGCGCCACTCGTCGCGGTTGATGTTGTAGATGTTGAGGTCGTTGTAGAAGTGAGCCACAGAGCCGTTGAAGTACTCGCCGCCAAAGAGCAGCAGACTGTTGTTGTCGTGCGGCGAGGCCATCAACGTAGATGCGGCGCGGGCTCGTGGCGGAGCTTCACACACTGTCTCGGTGACCTTGAGAAACTTCTCCTGCTCGCGGCGAAACTCCTCCAGGACCTCGTCCAGGTCGACATCCTCAGCATCACTGCCCTCGAGCTTGGCCGTCTTGGTCTTGACCTTCTTCTCTCCCTTGGTGGCCTGCTTAGCAGCCTTCTCGGCCTGGTGATGGGCATGTTGTCAGTGCGGTTCGGCCTCTGGTGATGACGATGGAGGGGTAAAACTCTTAGGAAATCCATCTATGAAGGGGCATGGCATTGCTGCACCTTTTTGGCCTTTTTGGAGTCTGTCCCCTTCTTCTTGTCTTTGGCCATTCTGATAGAGAGACTCCTTTGATAACGTGATATAATTCGCGCAAGTTCAAGTTATGGGATAAAATCCTGTGGGCGGATGGAGCACTTTGAGATTTCATCAAGTCAAATTCAAGTGTGGTCTCTACAGTGTATATTGGTTGCAAATCAAACTGTGCGTTAAACTTCATCAGCAGCTATGTGTTATGATGACCGGTTTCTGTAGGATGAGTGCACTATAACGACGTAGATTTCAACGAGGCTCGACTCCGATTCTTGTTGTTCATCACAGTGAGCTTGCAGTTCACTTCTTCATCAATGTTCGTGTGACGAATGGGATGTCACAAAGGTTGGAACCCCATCAACACACTGGCACATGAGTGACTCCAAACATGAATTGAACGAGCTACTTTACATACTTGTTTACAAACTTCGAGACTGACTACCTAGGTACCTTAGACATATTCCTCGCTATAGAATAGAAGACAACTGAGTAGAAAACATTTCACAACCAGCAGCAGATGCTGGGGTTTGGAATTCCCCACGCGTTTACCCTGAACCGATGCAGATAATAGGAGAAAGACGAATTATCCAAATGCACCCAAGGCTTCCGAGAATACCGTTGGTAGTATGATGATATTATAAATCACGGCCTAGGAATAAAGTTGGTGGGATAACTGTTGCGT
The DNA here is from genome assembly GCA_014621405.1 of Stylonectria norvegica. NCBI lineage: Eukaryota > Fungi > Ascomycota > Sordariomycetes > Hypocreales > Nectriaceae > Stylonectria > Stylonectria norvegica. The sequence goes on from JAANBC010000272.1 coordinate 19,200, forward strand.
GGATTCCCATCCGCAATAAACTGAAGCTACTTCGGTAAGCTTGTTTGCCATTGCTTGACCATAACAGCCGGGAGATTTCAAGGCATTTGTTACATAGGTAGATAACCAATAGTCTAAGTACGGTTCGAAGACATAGGAACCCCAAACTACTGCTGTATTTCACTTCAAGATGTCAACACACCAAAGCATGTGCACCTATAGAGACAGCTTCATCGAAAGCATCATATGAGCCATTAACTCAACTTCGCTGAGAGGTTGAACAATCGCCTGGACGTTTATGATGATTGCATGGCACCTCTCCTCAAGAAGTAAATAACATATATCACGCCTACATGCTAAGACTATTCATAATACAAAAATGGCTGTGGGGAGTATCTTAAGATACTGGTTTACGGATTACATGCTCAATCCGACGGCCCTTCAGATGTATCTCATACCCACAGTGTGCGGTGTTTTCTTTGACTTGCATTATCAAGCACAGTAATTTACCCATGGGTACTCGTGTGCCCCAATAGACTATTCGTATAATTTTCATCTTTCAATTGCCCAGGGCTACCCACAGTTACTCAGTATCTCTTACTGGTATCATAGATATCTCAATTACCTTAGTCGGGCATTTTCGAGTTTAAATGTTATATTCTGCGCATGGGTATTGTATGACTTTGTGGATAATTTCCACCCTCACTTCTTCGTAGACATTGAGTAAGTGCCTGGCATATAAGCTACCATAGCTTTGCTCGCCCCCTCCATACAATACTGCACAACCTCAATCGTGCGGCCTTCTGGCGCCAACTTGGCAATTTGCCTGATATCGCTCGTCCGAGGCAAGAAAAGCGCATGATCTAGCTGCTCGTACGCCCCGTGGAGATCACCGAGGTTGTAGGGCTGCATGTCGTACAGGTTGAAGACCTCATCAGTCCGATACCCTGGGCCTCCCCATGGCGGACTTGCGAATAAGACCGTCGCGTCCAGGTCGAGCCTCAGACTTGGATGAAGCTCTTCTGGGTGATTTAGAAGCTTGTCGAGGTACTCGAAACTGTCTCCGTGGACCCACGTAATGGGTTTCGAATCGAATCCGTATATTTCTGCGTTGTGTTGAGCGCAGGCGAGGGTGGCGGCGTCTCGCTCAAGGGAGATGATACGGCTCCATCGGCCAGACTGGGCAAATGCAATGGTGTTTCCTCCGGCGCCAGCAAAGACGTCAATAAGGATATGCTTTCGCTGATCCGTTCCATACATGTCTTGAGCAACTTGACTTTAAAGATGTAAGCAAAATACTCGCTGAGAAGAGTCTCACTAACGCAGAGGAACTTACTATGCTACTGGTTCTGGTGTGACGCCGAACCAGGCATCGTCGGTCATGTAAATCCCATCATCGTACTTCGAGAAGATGGAGAACCTCTGCGCAAAGTATCTTTACAGTTAGCGATGAGTTTGAACGAAGTAAGAATCAGTTTGAATCACTTCTGGATATCCCACGGAACTTCATCTCTTCCCTCGTAGTGATGACAGCCCTCGCTCATTTCAAGGGTGCCGGCGGGGACCATGGAGAACGCCAGCTCGCTCGACGACGACGACGACGACGACTCGCTCGAATTTCCCATTGCAACAAATCCCTCGAAATATCGGGCCACAGACGATGTTAAACACCCCTCATGGTGCATAGAACTTTGCAGTCGGAACAAAAGCTCGGGAAGCTTGAAGGAAGTCGAATTTCACGACAAGGCTGAGATCGGGACCCGCATGATCTCTCAGCCACAGTGGCTAGCGCCTTGGCAGCTGGCGCGGATCTGCAAGGCTGCCGTGGTGACAGCTTGCTCTAGACAGCTCCAACATCTAAACCGATACAACAGTTCCAGCTTCCAAATCCCGATATCAGTCGCATAATCTCGGCTCGCCAAGTAGAAGCTGTCTACGGAAACAATGTTCAACGCACTGAATCGCTTCATCTCGCGCCTCGATGGAGATACCCCACAGCAGCGACAGCAAGAACGAGGTTCCTTTGGCTTCCAGGTGCTGAGGAACACGAATCTAGAACTTGGAGTTGAGCCGTGGTTTGACTTCATCGTGGGGATCAATGGAAGACCTATCGTGCGTGCCGAATTACTCGCGATAGTAGAAGATCTTCTCGTTAATTTGGATTGCAGGATAATCCCGACCCTGGCTTGTTCTCACAAGAAGTGAGGAACTGCGCCGGCAGTACAGTCACTCTAGGCTTATGGAACGCAAAGGTAGGACGGCGTAACACTTCTGCATCCTGGTAGATGACATACTGACCATTATTTAGGGACAACGGACGAGGGAAGTGCATGCGCCAGTACCTGTTGACACCGCGTCACTTGGCCTATCCCTTCAATACTCCCCCCTCTCCGTCGCCGCCAACATCTGGCACGTCCTCGACGTCCCCGCCAACTCCCCCGCCGATCTGGCTGGTCTCCTACCGTACAGTGACTACATCCTGGGCAGCCCTGAAGGCGCGCTGTACGGGGAGAGCGGCCTCGGCGAGCTCGTCGAAGACTACATCGGACGGCCGCTACGATTGTATGTCTACAACAACGAATACAACGTCACAAGAGAAGTCACGATACAGCCTAGCCGAGACTGGGGCGGCCAAGGAGCGCTGGGATGCGTACTGGGCTACGGCGCGCTGCATCGGTTGCCAGCTCCCCTACACGAGCCAGTCGATGCTCCTGGAGAGACCATGTTCGACCATCACCTAGACGAGAAGGCCGCCGATATCTTCGTGCCCGCTGCCGCTGAGGAACAACCACCTCCACCAGGCGATTTCCTCGTACCAGCACAAATGGTCGCGTCGACGCCCGTCAGCGCGCCCCCGAAAGGCGGCAAGAAGAAGGACCGGCACGCCCACACCCACGGCCATAGTCCCAACCGGCTGATGGACGATTACTTCAAGGAGGAGGAGGAGAAGAGCCGAGAGTTGGACAATGCGCCCAAAGGGACGGGTACAGGAGTGCCCCCGCCGCCTAAAGCAGGAGGTCCTCCCAAAGCTGCGCCAAAACCTGAGCCCGAAGCTGAGGCTGAGAGCGAGGCGGATAGTGCTGGCAGCGCTTGAGCCATGTATTTGTCACGAAGTAGATTGTATGAATGATTCCCCCAAATGAACACGTCTATTTTTGCGCTGCCTTTGCCAGACTTTTAGTTATTTCATGAAAGCCGTCTCGTGTTGTACACTGCAACTCGGTATCCCAACAGGGAACCCCTTATCCCAGTCTATGTCGCTCGTACTCCTCTCTCATCATATCCGTGCCGTTTGAACTAGTTGATGAAGTTGACGCAAAAGAAATGTAGAATCAAGCTGCAGACCACGTAATCGGCAAACGCCCTAATTCATATGTCAATGGAAGGACTGGGTAGAGAGATGGGATGGCCATACCTCTCTGGGGATACTGATGGGAAGTCGTCCTTGTTGGCCTCGGTGGTTTGCATCCGCAATGAAACTAGCATCGTCAGCATGTGGCCTCAGTGATGCATAAAACAACGTACTCGTCAAAACAAACTGTCCCACCGTCGCAGAGAAGCCTGACAGGAAAGCATTGAAAGGCTACGCAAGATGTTAGCACCCTACATCTCCCTCGAGAGCACCCTCTTCGACGTACGTAGTTGCCAGCTAGGACACAGTAGAGGAACTGCAATGCGCCAACCACGACCAGGAAAAGCAGGAACACATCAACCAACTTGGTGCGCTGCGGCGTCGCATCCATGTAATAGTCATGGATATTCTGCAGCACCTTGTCCCAGTTCGCGGCGCCGCTCTTCGCAGCAACGGCCTTGGGCTGGAGAGGCACCGAGGCGGAAGCGGTGGTACCGGCTTGGGTCGTCGCGAGAGTCGAGGGCGTCGGCTCGCGGGCGTTCTTCTTCGGTGCCATGGTGAATATAGGAGGTTCGATTTCGAATCGGCTGACGGCGAAGGATGGCGGAAAGTTGGGCGTGGATATGCTGGCTGCTGGCGTAAAAGTGTGGTGTTGGTGGTTTACGCTGCAGTGCCAGGAGAGCTCCAGATGGACACGAAAGCTACAAGGCCGGTCGACGCGTGATTGGCTGAAAGATCGGCACTAGAATCCGGGGCCCAGGATCCACCCTGGTGAACCTATGTCGTCAATTACTCCGAGGCGCCGAGGGGCTTCGGTTCATCAAGTTCAACTCTAGGTACGCAACTCAACTAAACCAATTCCCTTCACTCCCAAAAGTCCCTATTGCGAACCAGAAACACCCGAAGCAAACAGGCTACCAATTCTCAAGATGGTGAGTTGATGGACAGCCATTGGCAGCCAGCGACGGGCACGCTTGCTCATCCGCGATATCTAGGCGAACACATCTCAGCTAGAGCTACCGTCATATATTCTGGGCGCCCTGACTGCAGGCGGCGGCATAATGGGATATGCGAAATCCGGATCCGTGCCCTCCATCGTTGCTGGCTGCACCGTGGGTATCCTGTGTACGTTTCCTGCTGCCCAAGCATCCCTCGGAGTATAGCACTGACTGGAACAGATGGCCTCGGAGGCTACCGCATCCAGAACCGCCAGCCGTACGGCATTGAGCTGAGCCTACTCGCCTCGATTGTCCTGGGAGGCTCGGCCTTCCCCCGCGCTATCCGCTTGAGGAAGCCCGTCCCAATCCTGCTGAGTCTCCTCTCGGCGTTTGGTCTCTACACTTTTGGCACCGCTTTCCGCAGGACTTTGTAGATAGTAGAGATACTGCTTTAGTATGGTAATATAAAGATGTAAACCGAATTGGTTGCGAGTGGTATGATCTGATCAGAATGCATCAGTGTCGTTGTAATCGTACAAAAGTGACCACCCAACCAAGGCCAATTTCTTTCATCTTCGCAATGCCCTTGACCCCCTGAACGCCAGCCATGTAGTGTACAAAATCGATTCAGTCAACGACTTATCGCGCCGGAGAGGACTGCAGCCATCGTGCGAGGCGCTCGCCCTGCAGCGCGGAAGGCTCGCACAAATCGTTCAGAGACCCAGCTCCTTCTGCTCCTCGCGGATTTTGTCCCGCTTCGACCTCGCCGCGTTTCGGTTGACGGCCTGTATCTTGGTCCGCTCGGCGCGCAGACACTGGTTCACCTTCTCCTTGGCGCCGTTGCAGCTGCCGATGGCCTTGTGTAGGAAGCCTTTGGCGTGGCAATCTTCGAGGACGGCAATGACATCGGAGCACGCTGTGGGCGACGGGTTAGCAGACTCGCGGCGAGGCGGTGCAATTGTAAGGATGCCGTACCTAGTGCGTTCTTAGTATGTAGATGAGGATGCATGATTGCGACGGGACGAGGGACTTTCTTTCGGCGGCGTGATCCTGGCGTGGAAGACGTCTGAAGAAATTCGCCCGCGACGTCTGATGATTGATCCCAGGCCGATTGACGCTCGGACCACGTGGGAAGTCAGCGACTCCCGCGCTGGTGGGAGGCGTCTCGAAGTGGCTCTCAAGCCTCTCATCAACCTCGAATCCTTCCGACATCAAAGCAGCACGAAACAGCTTCATCACAGCGACTTCGAAATTATTCCCCAGCCGACTGCAACTACGAACCTCTCATCATGTCCTCACAACAAGTTCCTGCTAAGAAGCAGCAGGGTCAGTATCTTCATATCCCACAAGTTTGCTCATCTCACCCCGATTTTGCCTAACTCGCTCCAGATCTCCAGACGACATACTCCAACTACAAGAACACACTCCAGCAAATAGCCCAGAAAATCGGCGACATTGAGCAAGAAGCCGAGGAACATAAGTACGCGCACCCTCATCTCTCCCACCTCCCATGATACCCCCCTCACACCTTCACGAACCCTCATGACGTCGGCGTAAGGTAGCCAAGCCAGCGTCTGGCCATTTCCTAACCTCACACCTCACCGCCTTAGGAGGCCTTACACCGCTTATTCTCATCTCTTCTTCTAGGCTTGTGCTGGAAACCCTGGGGCCGCTGTCTGGGGACCGAAAGTGTTTCCGTCTGATCAACGGCGTGCTGGTGGAGAGAACCGTCAAGGATGTTGTGCCTGCGCTCACGACGAACCAGGACGGTCTAAGGAAGGTTCTGGACGACCTGGTTAAGCAGTATAAGGGGAAGCAAGATGATCTAGAGAAGTGGAAGGTTCGTGGTCCTCGTACAGTGTCGGGGCTATGTGGCATTGTCTGGTAACTAACTCGTGCGAAACAGAAAAAGAACAATGTGCAGGTAGTCCAGCAATGAGACCAACGAGGCGTATGAAAACAAAATTTCTGAAGGATACAAAAAGTACTACTCTCTGGGTGCACTCACTTTCTGTATCAGCAGTGTCGATGTCATTTGCCGTCTCCTTCTCGTCTTGCACATGTACGGCATGTTGCCGATCAATGGTGATGATGATGTGAATCTACGCTTCAAGAGAATCTTAATTCAAGGCTAGAATCCTCTGATATCCACGGCAAATGGTCCATTTGGAAGTCTTCTATTCCAAACGGCACGACGGGCCAAACATCCTGCTACCCGCGTTGCCGCCAATGCACATGGGGCACGATGAGCAGAGATGGTGTCGATGCGTTGTACAGTTGGCTGCAGTGGGGCCTGGCGTTAAGGGCGTCTCACTGCCCAACGGCACAGAGTCCCAACACTCGAGACTTCTCTGACAGCGCACCAGTTGGAAGCTCAAAAATCTCCCGATTTGAGGGGGTTGCTTGCCGGCTGCATCGCCTGCAGGAGGTCATGTTGTGTTGGTGGTGCCTCCAATCCGATACTGATACCAGACACGGTACAACGGGAATGCGTCGCAGGGAGCAGTACCAATTGCCTCTCTCAGCGTGCTGTGCTCACTCGCATATGGATGGTACAGCAGGTGGCCAATCTGGAACACCGGACTTCTAACCGTTTTCGAACCTTGCCTTTATGCCGCAGAACGTAGAGGTATTCATTTCAAGGCGGACGAACAGAGAGACGTGGTATGCCAGCAATGCTGCATACAGGTGAAAGAACAACTGGCAGTGTGTTTGTCGATGTCACGTCAACTCCTCTTCTGGCGACGCTTTGTTGACTCGAGTACCACAGATACATGCATCGAAATCGACAGAACTTACATGTTTCTTGCCCTCAATACGTTTTTAAATAATAGACCAGCAAGACCATCTTACGTGCGTTTGATTGTGTGGGGGTCGTTCATTCGAGTTCCAACTCACCGGGCAGAGGATCGGATTATACATGCACGTGCGACTGGGCGATCCAGCCGTGACTGGCTGCGGCTCGCCCACGTCCTGCATGTGATGCTAGGGGTTTCTTCTGCATGCGGTCCGCTTGGACACGCTTGGAAGACGCTGCGATGGCTTCTGGAAGCATGTGTTCGAGCCCAATATGCGGCGGGGGCAACGGAACAACCGACGGCCAGTTGGCAAACTAGTCCAAGTCATGGTATCGACATTCTGCTACGTCAGCTAGACAGACACGTCGGAAGATATTAGACTGTTAGTTGTGGGGGAACCCAGTCGCTGCGTCGCTGATCGGCGACCTCCTGTTAACAGCAGTGTTTACTCATCTGTTGTATAGGTGAAACTCGGCCTATCGGGCAATAGACAGAATGGCACTATGCGTGACGTTGCGCAAACTCGAAACATTTTTGGAGAATCAAGTGACGAGCATGAAGCCAGCGAGTGTCAGATCAGCCAGCAAGGAATCGACATCGCCATGGGCTGACGCACATGTGCTGAAACTGTGACCAGACAAGCTAGGCTTAGCCTGAAGAGAAGTGTTGGATCGAAAACTGTGTGGACTCATTGGGTGTCAATAGGTTGATGTGGTTCAGCCAAGATGGTGTCCCAAGTACGGAATTATTGCCCGAATCCTGGTAACCCCGAAGTCTTGTAATACCTAGGCAGATTGGACATGAGACGTCAGCATCTTTGTGGTTCAGCTGTAGATGGTCTAATTTCCAGAAGCCGTCTGGAGTAGGATTTCGACGTCTGGGTAGTGACATACCGTTGGCGAGTAGCATGTCGTTTAAGAGCCGCGAAGGAGACCTTCTCTGCATGCTTCTTGCGGCTCAAGCGAGCAGCAGGCTGTTGCGCCGTGCCAATCACCGGCAGATGTTTGATGAAGGTTTTTCGATTGGCTCAAGATAGTTGTTGCTAACCCTGTGGCGGACGTCGAGCGTGCATTCGCTGCGGTTGGGCAACAGTGAGACGATGGGTGTAACGAGGCTCAGCCAGCCCCAACGGTCGCTGATCGGGCCATTGGGCTCGATCCTTGGCTTTCCGGTTCCTGTAAGGCAAGCAACTGCTCCCGGTGGCTTGTCGATGAGTCTAGCCATTGCCAAATGAGCGGCGTTGCTGGCACACCATCTCAGTCTCTGCATACCGCCCTGCCGGTCTTCGCTCGTTACATACTCGCGATAGTCTGGGCCTCAGGCTCGTGGCCCGGCGATGCCAAATTGGCTTCAACTCAGGAGACTTCACTCTGCCACCGAAGCCGGCAGCACGCGCAGCACAACGTCCGTACGACGGAATCGAGTTTGCGGTACACCACGGGTACAACTAGGTCTGCGCTTCGTATACGTACTGGATTCCATGGATATCAGTGCGGAGGCCCCGGGGTGTTTCGACAACCGTCGGCCTCCGACCTTGCGGAGGGATGAGCTGCGGGCCGCCGTGGGAGTAACGGCATGAGAGGAACCTCATCGAGCATCGCTGTCAGCGGACCTTGCTTGACCATCTGGCGCTCCAAGGCTGAGGATGCAGGGCTCATGACAAACGCTTAGGGTGCGAATGTCTTTCTCAGGATATCTGCGTTTGTTGCTCGTTGCCTTACAAACCATTGATGTTCCCATGAGGTTGATGAAGAGGAAGTAGGGAGTACGTAGATACATGTCATGGCAACCACCTCTTGGAGGAAACTAGCGCGGGGGTGGACCCGCTATTTGCAGATGCCGCCCCCATCACCCCTCCTCCCAAGTCCCGGACCACGTCTCTAAGAGGTTTAGCTTACGAGCGTTGTCGATAAAATCAGCACGGACCGAGATCTTTACCCTGGGCTACAGTGGAGGACACAGGCTACTTACAGGGCTTTTAGGGCTGTCCAGTTGTTCGCTAGCCTCCACTACCTAAGGCAGGCAGCTGCAAGCCGGCGGCACCAGCCTCCAGCCTTGTTGCTCCAGCTCCGCAAAGCGCAAGCGCAAAGGCCCAAGACGACAACCTGCGTATCCGTTGTTTTGTTGACCGCACTTGGGCTGCACTTCTTCTCTCCTGTAAACCCCACGCCCGCCAAACTCCACATATGCACCTCCCAGACGGTGCTGCGACCTCGATCGAACAACTCAGACACCCTCTCGCCCTTGCGCCTGATCCTCGGCCTCAAACTCGACGCGAGACCTCCTCGGCTGTGCCAGACGACGCCCTCTGACGCGATTTTGCAGCCCCGGCCCATTGGTGAGCGAGACGCAGACGCAGCGTCCTCGTGTAACCCGGCGTCCCCTACACGCCCCAGCGCATCGCATCGCATCGCATCGCATATCGCATCGCCGCCGACGCTCGCCGCCGAAGCTGCCGTCGCTGCTCTCCGTCGTTTCGTTGTCGACAGGCACCGTGCCCGTCCGACCGTGCGATCCTGTCCCCCGCCTGTCCTGCTTCGTCTTGACACCTGACGGCAGATAGACACGCTGTGCGATCCCTACACACCCTTGCTCCAGCTGGCAACCGACATACCGACTACATCCATCCTATTTCGTACGCACGCTTACACGCGACACACGCCTACCGACACAAGCCTACAAGCCTGGGTCGCCAACTTGTTCCAGCTTTGTCTGTGCCGCCCGGCCCACCCCTCCCCTCCGGCTTCCGCTATCCTCTCCCAACCCACATCGTCACTTTCACTTTCCAGTGCCTCCCAGTCTATCCCACGCACACACCCCTAAACCCTCGGCGTCATAGCCCCAAGATCCCGGGCCAGGGACCACCAGCGCGAGCGAGTAAGAGCCAGAGCCGGCAGTCAGGATTGACGTAGCTCCGCAGCTGGAGCCCCGACACTTGCAAGCCCTACCGTCTGCGACGTGGCCAGGGAACACATCATCTCGACACCCAGCTGTGCCAACCCGAAGACCTTTTACCACGGACGCTAGCAGCCGCTGCAGGTAGCCAAATATGTCGGACTCCCCTCAATCTCCTCCAAAGGATGTCGACCAAGGTGCACCGTCACCCGACGAGGAAGGACAAATGAACGATCCTCAAGACCCACACGCGACCGGGCTCGCGGGCTACGAGTTCGAGGGCGTAAAAGAACAGGACAGATGGTTGCCCATAGCCAATGGTAGGTTCTCCATCCCCTCCCGAAGACCAATCGTGATTTGTTCGTCCTGCGCGTGAGCTGCTCGTCGTCTAAGCCTGACAGCCGCGCATATCTGGTCGTCCCATGTCTCACGATTCGTCCTCCAAGTCGCCAAAAGCGCCTCGCGCCTCAAAGGCCGACAGAGCTGATGAGCTTGATGCTAACATTCGCAACTTTGCTCCAGTCGCCCGAATCATGAAGAATGCTCTTCCTGACAATGCAAAGATCGCGAAGGAAGCGAAAGAGTGCATGCAGGAGTGTGTTAGCGAGTTCATATCCTTCATCACAAGCGAAGGTGAGTTATCAATTTTCCTGGCCATGTAATCTGGACCGCTGGATCTCAGCCGAGGAAAGGTTATCTTCTCACCGAATCAATATCTGATAATTGGAACCCCCATAGCTTCCGAAAAGTGTCAACAGGAAAAGCGGAAGACCGTTAACGGCGAAGATATTCTCTTTGCGATGACTTCTCTAGGCTTTGAGAACTACGCTGAGGCCCTTAAGGTGTACCTCTCAAAATACCGCGAGGTACCGATGCCACGCTGATTCTTCATACTCTACTAGCCCATGTTAACGCAATAATACAGCAACAGAATCAGTCCAACCGAGAACGAGTCCTGGAGAACACCGCCTGGCCAGGACCCATGATGCCCGGCGACAAGAACGAGCCCGGCGTTGGAGGCGAGTACCCTGGCGCCGAGGGTACGAATAGCGTCGACGGTGGCGCGGACCCTAACTACATGTATGACTCTCAAGCTGGCCATAATGGTGCCGGTGTTGGTGAGGGAGGCTACTAGGGGTCAACTCCTAATGACTTCGGTGCCAACCTCAATCCTTGGGCCTTGGCCAAAGGGGGAGCAAAAGGGAACGATGAATAAGGCCAAGCGCCTAGTCATAGCCCCGTGGTAGCCTTTGCAAGGGAGCACAACATACCATGCCAATTTGTTTTTGAGTGGCAGATACCTGACGGCCTTAGGGTTTCCGTCCAGTTGGGCTGGTGGAAACCTCACGGATGTATATGAATGGTTGGGAAAGATGAGATCCGGAAAGAAAAGGACAAAAGATTGCGGACATGTTTCATTCGGAATTTTTGGACGATAGATCCCTTAATGATGCTTTTCAGTTCATGCGTCGACTCAGGAGCGGTCTTGAGATGCGACAAACGTCACTTCGACAGTCACCAAGGGGCTCATCAATGCAGACTAACGGATATGCATTGTGTTTCAAAACAGGACAGATACTTATATAGTTTTCTGAGCAAATTTGATCGATGTTTGTAACTTTCAGAATTCTAAGCCTGGTGTTAAAGGAGGTGGAGGAGGTTCGGGGCAGTCAAGGTGTAAGACGACATTCTCCTTTGACCACGAGAGCTATACCGCCTCGTGAGATTCTAGTGAGCTATCAGTATTGCAACCGAATGACTTCAGCTCGCCGCTTTGAGCAGACGCTTGAGATAAAGATGTTCTTCCAATTACATCCGTACCCACGTTAACTGAGTAAGGTAAGGTAGGTAAGGTAAACAAGTTGAACAGCCAAGGTGGAGATCGAGTTGCCGTGCACGGACTATCCCTAAATGAGCCAGCAAACTCGGTCGCTGGGCACGTGCGCGACCCCACCTCAATCGTCAGGAATTCCACTGTGTCAAAAAAAGTTGCCCGCGCCTAACTTCACATCCCACCATCAACTCCCACTCAATCAATCGTCCTTCAAAAGGCTAGGCCGAGCCTCAGCTTGGTCCTCAGAGCCCAGCACACATATCTACAGTGTATAACTTTGAGCATGACGGACGACTCCTCGCCGCATCGCATTTCCCAGTCCATGATCATACCTTAGTAGAGCGAGGCACGAATCCCGACCAGCGCTGTTGCCTGAGATACGCCACCATTCCCGACACATACGAAGTACAACTACGGGCACGACCCGCCGACGAGCCTCATCCATGCGCCCCTTCACCCCGACCTCCAGGACCTTCTCTGGGCCCGTCCCTAAGAACTCGACTCCGGTTCGATCGATACTAAAACCAGCCTCGGTCTTGGGTCGGCGGAAGGCAGAACATGCGGGGTTCGGGGATACCCTCGATGCGCTCGCAAGCCCCAGCAAGCGTCGCAAGGTCCTCTTCGACGACATCCGAAACGTCACCTACGAGGTTGGTGGGCGGACGATGGACCAAGTGAAGCTAGAAGTCCGAACTGCCATCGAAAGTCACCTGCGAGGCAACGATGGACAGTACGACACCCTAAAAGAGCTTTTCGCCAGCGACAAACAGAGGTATCTGCCTCCTGTTGTCGGCGAAGAGGACGATACCCTGAAGCCACATGAGCTGCAAGTTTATGTGATGGCCTTGGCAGGATGCATCCCTATTCTCAAGGATAGGGCTTGTAACGGCCTAGTGAAGACAATCCTGAAGTGTTCTTGGCTGGGCCGAGACGATAAGTTCGTGAAAGTCTTCACCCATTTCCTGGCTGCTCTGGTCAGCGCTCAAGGGTCATATCTACTCCCAGTTCTAAGCATGATGGTCGAGAAGTTCGCTGATACTCGGCCATCTGTTTGGTGCGTCCCAGACTTTCCCGAGGTCAGTCGCGATGTCATGAGAGATAGACTACACTCCACCATGCAATACCTTCTTCAGATATTCCCAGCCTCGATCCCTGTCTTGGAAAACCTTCTCAATACGAAATTCCCCTTTCCAGACGAGTCCATGCGGGTTCATATGGCCTATATTCACAATCTCTTGAGAGTTAAGAACTATATCCCTGTCCTGCGTGACGAAGTTCTCGACCTTATCATCAACCGCCTTGTCAAAATCGACTCCCAGATGCAGGTGGACCTGGAGGACTTGGACGACGACGTGACGGCAGCAGTGATGTACGCGCTGCGTGACCACTCGCGTGCAATCGAGTGGGAGGACGATGGAGAAGACGTCAGTGATACGGAATCAGTGGATAGCGACGACCCGGATTTCGATCAGGATGCAGCCAGAATTCACGCCATCAAGGGAAGCGTGGAAAAGATGGATGCAGTGCTCGATACCCTCTTCAGGATATACACGCCATACTTTACGAACCCAGGATCCGATGTCGCTTTCGACTACTTCACCACGCTCCTGCGAGAGTTCGACCACATGGTGTTACCGACATACAAATCGAGACACACTCAATTCCTCATTTTCCACTTTGCCCAGATGCACGAACGTTTGACGGACGCATTCTGTGGACAGCTGATCGCGACGGCCTTCCAAGGGAACACGCCAAACGTGTTAAAGCAGGCTGCCGCAGCATATCTTGCCAGTTTCGTTGCCCGAGGCGCGCACCTCCCAGCGAGCTTGGTGCGCAGTATCTTTGCGCTCCTGATCCATCACCTAGAGGTCTATCGCAAGAAGTACGAGCCGCTTTGCCGTGGACCCGACCTAAAGCGCTTCCATCCGTATTACAGTCTTGTTCAAGCTACACTTTACATCTTCTGCTTTCGATGGCAGGACTTGGTGGTATCGGTGCCCGAGTGTGTGGATCCCGACGATCCGGCATCATATATCGGCCAAGACCTTCAATGGATTGGGACGACACGGAAAGACTTGTCCACACAGATTTTCGGCAAGCTGAACCCTCTAAAGGTTTGCGCACCAGTTATTGTGGAGGAATTCGCCAAACTAGCGCACCGACTCAACTTTATGTACGTCTATCCTCTGGTTGAGGGGAACAAGCGCATTCGCTTGACACAGTATCTGTCATCGACATACGCCACAGGCGGTGCCCTTCGAGATGCAGGATACGAAACACAAGGTGAAAGCTTCCACCAGCTGGACCCGTACTTCCCGTTTGACCCCTACCAACTACCGGTCAGTAAGCGATGGTTGGAGAACGATTACGTGCATTGGAAGGCGGTGCAAGGGCTTAATGCAGACGACGAGGATGACAGTGACGACTTGGATGACGGAGACGAAGATGATCTTGAGGAGGGTACAGCGACGGATAGCGACGGTTCCGACTATGAGTAGACAGGCGAGGGGTATGTTGACATATCTTGCTCCAGAGCGACATCAGCGTGGCGTCGGTGATTTTACAAGGTGGTTTATATGGTTGAAATTAGTGTCAAGTTGGAGGAGTTATGTTGAGGTCTGAATAGCAAACCCTGCCTAGACGGGCGATGAGGAACTATTAATGATTTACTTGTTATATTATACATGCGACAGTTACTGTTGGTGTCTGGTCTATGTGAATAATTCTTAGATACATGGCAAAAACTGCAGCACTCAGTGTTGTTTCTCTTGTTCTTGGTAGTAATGATGGTGCTGTTCCGAAGATACAGTTTTCTGTCAATAGTGGAGGATATTGATATCCCCGCCAAAGCTTCGTCATTGCTCTCCACATTGCCACCAACACGTGCATGTTCGGCAAGGTTGGGTCCTGGGTACTTGTCCCGCCTAGCAGCCTGCTCAGTCAGCAGGGTTCAGCCTACAGCACGACCTCAGCCCAGCAAGTCAACTAGAGTCTAGATTCAATGTCAGCCGCGAGCAGCTCATCGAAGATTCGGAACTCATCACAATATTTTGCTGTTCATTGGTCAAGCGAACGGATTCATCAGGGCACTGTGTTGGGAATCATCGACTAAGTCATGCGGCCGTGTGGGCTGTGAGCGCAACAGCAGGGCCATCAAGATACATGGACGCAACCATGATGACGGAACAACCTCAGCAACGAGGTCGACGCCCGTCATTCTCGGCGTTTTGGAAGAAGGGAAAGGACACGAGGAAGAGCAGAGATATCACATTTGTCCAAGAAAGGGCTCCGGATCGGCTTCAGCCGCCGAACCATCACCAGCACGACGACGGCGAGTGTAAGTTGAAACCTTTTTATTATTAGCTTCTTCTTCCCCACCTGTGATTCCATAGACCCCGATATCGTGGATGCAACTGGCCGGCTTTCATGATTTGTCATGTAAGCGTCGCAAGGCTGCGAGGCGTCAATGATTCCAACGCCCACCACTCCCAAGCTTACTTTCCAGCCTCTGGGTCATCAAGATGCAAGAGCCAGCCCAGCCAGCCAGCCTTGTTAAATTGGGACCCATCACCTTATATCATCTCCCGGGGAGTGGACTCTTCTGCATGCGCGAAAGCGTTCTTGGCGTTGGCACGTATTGGCACTGCTCATCCCTTACTCGATGCCTGCTCTCCATCTGAAAGGAACGCTCCGGCGGTTCTCTCGGACCAAGAAGACGCCATCCAGCAATGAAGCCGTTGCTAACCCGGTCCCAGCGCCCGACGATAGCGCCGGAAGCCCAGACAAACAGCAGCTGCGCAACGACAAGGCCAAGGCCCGGCGCGCCCAAGTACGGAAAGCACAGATCCAGCATCGTCAACGGAAGGCCGAATACGTCAAGCAGCTGGAGCTCGATGTGTCGCACTTTCGTGAGCTGATCTCGCTGACGGAGATTGAGGCTGATGCCATCCGTATCGAGAACGAGGAGATCAGGGTCAAGCTGCGTGGAACCACGGGACGGTTCATGACTGCAGCACTGACGCCAGGTCCCCAGGGCCAATCTCAGCTGACGCCCATCGATGACAGCTCGAAAGCTGAGCAGCTATTAGACCCGTCTCTGTCCCTGGGCTTGCAGCCGATGAAGATGGAGATCGACTCTGACACACACACGCCGCAGTCGTACTACCCGGCAGACTCCTCACCTCTGCCGCAACCAGGGACAGGGACTACCGAGATGTTTGCAGATATCAACATCGACGATATTGCCGTCTCGCTGAGAACAGACTCGAGTCTGGGTACGCCGTGCTTCCACATCAGCCCGATGTCCGGTGGCAGTAGCGCTACGAGCCCAGCCATGACCGAGGGCGAAACCATGCTTTCGCCAGCTCAGGAGCACATGGCTATCAACTTCATCCTCGCGTAAGTCAACCTCGCCCTCTATCTTGGCCATACATATTGACCGAGCTACCCTAGCCTTGAACACGTTTGCTGGAATCACTTCTGGCTGGGCGACTTCCCAGACCACACCCATCACGGGCCTAATGCCATGGGGCACACTCTGATGGCATCAACATATTGCATGGCCAGCGCCCCTGAATCTGTCTTCATGGGCCGCAAACCCGACCTCATAGCCCGCGCCTGCAATGGCGTCAAGCCCACGCCGCCAGTCGTCAACTTCGAGTGGTCGACGACGGGCATCTCTCTGGATTCCCTGCACGGCCTGGCCCTGTCTCTCAACCCGGGCGGCGCGGAGCTCACGCCCGTGCAGGCATGGTTCGAGCTCTCGGCTCGATACCCGGTTGAGAGGCTGCTGGAGCCGGCGGTGGTGGACTCGCTGAAGCAGGAGTTTAACGGGGTTGTCAAGTGCTTGCACTATGGCGCCGTCATTGAACGGGAGGCGTTTGAGAGTGTTACCAACAGGGTTCTGGGGCTCTAGGTCCGAATTTACAGAATAGGATTGCATGACAGGGTCAATATGTTGGATGGGTGGTTCCGTTTGTAATCTTTCAGAGAGGCTTCCTTTTTGCCATATTGGATCAGGATCGATGGTGGGAGTTGCGGCGCTAGGAGGCTTTTGTTGTGGCCATGATGATTTAGAAGGGCGATTCCCTGCACTAAGAGGAGAAGAGAAACCAGCTACGGTTCCGAGGATCCGAAACTACACCATATCTTTCGGCCTGCAAGCGCCGTCTGTCAAACGATTACATCCAGTCGAACTACAATTAACGCGAATGCGACCTGGAATCATGACGAGTTTCGTGTTAGGGGGCTAACGATCTACGCCGCACAGCCAGCCTGTGATTGGTCGGCGACCCCTGCGGCTCTTTGGAATCATCTTTACTAGCCCCAGCTGCTCAGACTACATCGTCGACTTGCAGCGAAGAAGCCGGGGAACCTGGCAACGATCATTCCTGCAATCCTCTGAGATACGTTTCCGCTACGATCAGGGTCGTCATTCGGGTTGGAATCATTGTGGCTAGGGGCACAGGCTGGATCTCATTGCAGAGGGCCTCCGAAGGGCTACCGCCTATCCAGCTAGCTGCGGACGCAGATGGACCTGGTCTGGAGCAGCGACAGTGGACATTCGAGGCTCGAGCGGCGCAGTTGAGCATGTTTCTTCTGTACCAGTCCGGATCGTCGGCTGCTGCGAGTCTGGGCTGAGACAAGCAAGGGCGAAACAGGAGTTTGGAGTCGCGATGGGATCGAGTATAAAGGCCTTTGGAGGAAGCATCAAGACATAATAGCAACAACTCTCAGCCTCGCAGTCTCTCATTCACTCGTTCTCGCAGCGTTGATAACAAGGATAATCACCATCAAACACCTCTTCAACCTTCGCAAACATGAAGCCCATCTCCATCCTTGCCCTCACCCTGCCTCTGGCACTCGGCCACGCGTACCCTAAGCCTGCTCCTCGAGCCCTCTACTTCCTCGACAACAATCCTTCAGGCTCCTCCGTCGTTGCTCTCCCCATCGACCTCCGGACCGGTGATCTCGGTGCCCCGGTCCGTACCTCGACCGGCGGAAAGGGCCTCATCAGCAACAATGCCATGGGCCCCGTCCTTCGCGGTATGTCTCTCCCATCTCCCCTCCTTTTACCCCTGACCAAGCGAAACTGACTCCCCCAAGACTCTCTCAACTCGCAGGACTCCATCATCGTCCACGGCAGCAACATCTTCACCGTCAACTCCGGCTCCAACACCCTCGCCCATCTTCACATCTCCCCCCTCGACCCCCTGCACCCGACTCTCCTCGGCGAGCCCATCCCCTCAGGCGGCGACGTGCCCATGAGCGTCGCCTACTCATCCAAGCACTCGCTCGTCTGCGTCGCCCACACCGGCCCCCGCGCCGGCGTCGATGCTCCCGCCAGGCACTTCCCACTTCAGCGGCCAGGAATCGTGGGCGGCGCGGCGGAGGAGGAGGATTTGGCCGCGCGGGTCGGTGACAACGGCGCCGGCGAGGAGGTCGTGGATGTGGGTGTTTTGGGCGAGGAATGTTTTGGTGGGAATCGTGAAAGGTTTGAGAGTAGGGGAAACCGTATAGGTCGTGGGTGAGCTGGCCATTTTTAATATCATATGTATCCTCGTTATTGATTTGTCAGGTAGTGTAAGTAATGAATGGAGTTATTGCTTGTTGTGTTGTTATGGATGAATGGTTGTCTGATGTGAATATTGAGGCTATTGTAGATGGTGGGTTTAGCTGCGCCGCTGAGTTTAGGCACCCTATGACTCAATGAGGAGCACATCATTCAGCAACCTGGAAGTCACATGTATGAACATCAACAATTGTCAATACAAAACAGAAGTTGAGCGATCATGAGCAGTTTTCTCTCCCTTTTTTTGTAGTTGCCTCAAAGGTTTTGAAAGAATCTTCACAATGAAATCAAAACACCTCGGCAGGCTTAGAATAGTTTGAGTGTGACTAGAATGTGCCATCGCAAGCTATGGAAATAAGTTACGTGTGATACTTCTTAGGAGAAAATACCCCCTATGTAAAGCAACGAAATGAGAGATCAGGTCTGAAGTCTTCAATACAAAGCACGTAGTCCATCCCAAACTTAGCAAGTGAACAGTGCCGGACCCGGTATTTTGTACGTTGTCGCTGTGTATACAATTAACAGGTCTCTCCTCTGGGCTGCGGCCTCGAAGAAGAACTCACCTTTGTAAGAGTCGTACGTGATACCCGGATCACTACCTGCATATGCGCCGGGGAAACTAACAAGGCTGCTCGGAACAGTGCTACCTGTACCAGTAACCTGAAGCTGGTGGCAACCGGGGTAGAATTGAGCGCCAGGATACTGGTATGCTGCGTGCAAGGCGATGATTTCGTGGCGAACGAGGTAATAGCCTGACTTCAGACATTTGGGGATCGTGTAGTTGATTCCAGAGTTGCCAGATACCATGAGCGGCGACTATTCTTGTAAGTGACCGTCCAAGTTAGCCCTGAGGATGGGAAGACTGACCGTTGCCCAAGTGTTGGACGTCCCATCGCGACCTCCCTCTTGGACCTTGAACCACACTGCGCTACTACCAGGCTGCCACGTATTGCAGCCGCTATCGGGGCATCGCGCCATATAAGTGAGAACGGGCCCAACGTGCGAGTCGGGCCACAAGGTCCATTTCAAGTTCACCGTCGAGCCCGCTGCAACAGGAGCGTGTAAGGGTGCGGGCTGACTACCGACGACACCACCGGCTGTGTATCCGTTACATTGCACGTCGATGAGAGTGAGATCCTCAACGGGACCGTTGCCTGGGATGGCGCGTGAGATGCGCTGCGGAGTTGGAGATGTATATGGATCTGTGTTGGGGTTGTAGAACGTGTAAGTCGTGCCGCCTATGTTTGCGGTTTCGACATAGCCGTGTGCAGCTACTAGGGCTACCGAGAAAAGGAACGAGGCTAGAATATACATGGTGTCACTTCGATAAGTCCTAGTGATGATAATGTCGTAGGTATGCCGCAAACTCGCATGCCCCTGGACATCGTGATGACCCTCCGTCTTAAATGCACCCAAAGCATCTAGCATACATCCACCGACACTTGCCGAAAGCAGGACATCGGAATGAAGGATTCTTAGTTCTCGAGAACCCCGCCGTTCGAGTCCGGCGGCGTTACCTTTCCGACCTTGGCACTTCAAATCGTTTCACGTCTGGCCCCTGGGGAGAATTCGGCGATTGGTGGAGTTTTGCAGACAGCGAGGGGAGCACCCTACACCAGAGCGAGGAGGCCCAGAAACAGAAGTATTACTATGGAAGTTTCCGATAATGGTCTGATCTCTCGAGCCAAGAGGGGCTCCATCGAAACCTTTGCTGTTTGGTGGCCGCCTAGCTGTTCTGGTTGTGGGTGTGGAGGCAGAAATAGTGCATTCGCGGAACAATTGAACTGGTTATTGCCACGAGGCCTGCCGATTTCTGGACATTCGCTCATGCACATGAACTTTTTCGTCAGTCTCCTGTATCTAAAGGTTGTTTAATATGAATACGCGTCAGACAATCACGTTTGGAGTTCGCTGGGGAGTCTTGGTTTCTAGTCCCAGATTGTAGCTAGGACCACAGTCTCTAGATTTGTATCCATAGCATTCTTCTAGATTACTTGAAGATCTTTTATGTTTAATGAAGACTTAGATGCTTTCCTCAAATGTTATATGACATACTGCTGGCCATTCATTATGACTTCGACTTTCTGACACAGTGACACTCATGAGTTATCACAGAGAAAGAACTTCACTCCATATGTTTCGGAAGTACTCAAAGTATACAGTCGAATAGTACCGATGTTTGGTAATACTTGACTGATATCCCATCTGATTGAAGCAGTCCGGAGTATAGCATCCGAGGATGAAGTTGAGTTCGGAGTATGACAGTCCACCTCCTAGAACGGAGAAGTGGGCAGCATGCGTAGCGCTTTGTTGATGACTAACTGGAGTAGTATCCTTTTAAACTCACGGATATCATACGATTTGTATCTTTGTGTCACTAAAGTAATCATCTCGTTTCTTTCGCTTTATCGTTCATCGAATCATCTGTCGAGTGTCTGTCTGAATTTAAGTTGTAAGATCGAGGTTGGAAGGCGAAGAGGTGGATCGATGATGACCGAGCTCTTATCGATAAGCCACAACGCAGGCAGTAATCCGCCTGAGCGGGGCAGCTGTTGGCTTCCATGATCCATCGCCTTCAACGTCACTCAAGCATCTCCATCTTCACATCTCAGGCTGCGCAAAACGGGCGGCAAGATGGAGGAGACAGCTCTCAAGTCATGGGGTACGCCAGTCTATTTCTCTTCCCTAGACGTCTGTGCTAACCGTTCCACAGAGCTGGACAACAACGTCCAGCTGATCGACCCGAAACGAGACGCCCTCTACAACTACGACGGCGATGCCCAGAAAGAAATCGCAAACGCCAGGCCGTGGGCCACCAACCCTCACCATTTCAAACATGTGCGCATCAGTGCCGTTGCGCTCGTCAAGATGACCATGCATGCCCGCTCCGGCGGCGACCTCGAGGTCATGGGGCTGATGCAGGGCTACATCGACGGCGACACCTTCATCGTTACCGATGCATTCCGGTTACCCGTCGAAGGCACTGAGACGCGCGTCAACGCACAAGGCGAGGCGAACGAGTATCTCGTCGAATACCTAGACCTCTGCCGCGCTCAGGGCAGGCAGGAGAACGTGGTGGGTTGGTATCACAGCCATCCGGGCTACGGCTGCTGGCTCAGCGGCATCGACGTCGAGACGGAGGCGCTGCAACAGCAATACCAGGATCCTTTCCTCGCCGTCGTCATTGACCCCGACCGCACCATCAACGCCGGAAAGGTGGAGATCGGTGCCTTCAGAACCTTCCCCGCCAACTACAAGGCGGATGCATCCGGCTCCACCACCGCTGATGGCTTCCAGAACGTGCCCCTCGCCAAGGCGGCCGAGTTCGGCGCCCATGCGAGCCGATACTACAGCCTCGAGGTCTCGCACTTCAAGAGCTCGCTGGATTCGCACCTTCTAGAGCTGCTTTGGCACAAGTACTGGGTACAGACGCTCAGCCAGAGCCCGCTCCTCACGAATCGCGACTACGGAAACAAGCAGATGCTGGACCTGAGCTCCAAGATCAAGGAAGCGACATCAGGACTTACGCGGAGCAGGGCTGTGCAGAGCATGTCCATGAGCGGCGCTTCTAAGAGTACCACGGATAAGGCTGTGGAGAAAGTCGCCAGGGACACGAGTCTGATTGCCAGCAAGGAGAGGTCTGGATTGATTGCTGGCCAGGTCAAGGCCAATGTGTTTAATCACCTTGGGGCAAAGCCCTCTTCATGATCAAGGGTTGACGATGGAAATGATAACTTGGCACAATGGCATAGATGGCGTTTCGAGGTCGAATCAAAAAACTTTTGCAGACATCCCACAGCCTTCCAACTCCTTTTTGGCATCTGGTGAGTTTTGAGACCGGTGGTGAATAATATTACGACAGCAAACAACTCCTCTGGGCCATTATCACCCTTGACTAGGTTGACACAACTTGCAAAGCATCACATTCTCGCGTAGACAGAGATGCCAACGACCCTGTTCCTACTGTCGCACTGTGATATAATTACAACCATGGTATTGTTCTTTACACGGGGTTCCGACCTACAACTTTACCTCTAGCGGCTTCGCCAACGTCCTCCTCACCCACGCAGCCCTCGTCTCAATTGACAGCTTCGACAGCTCATGCCCCGGCATCAACATATCGAAACAATGCCACGCACCCGGCCAAACATGCAACTCAGCTGGCACACCCGCGGCCCACAGCTTCTGCGCATACGCGATAGTCTCGTCCCGGAAGAGCTCCGCCGAACCGGCGTAGATGTAGGTGGGAGGGAGGTTTGACAAGTCCGTCGCCCTCCCCGGCGCCGCATAGGGGCTCACGTCTGCCGTGCCGTACGCTTTGCCGAGGTAGGCCGTCCATGCCGTCACATTTGAGCCGCGCGACCAGCTCCCCTCGCCGACGAACTGCTTGCTGGAGTTGGTCTCCATGCGGTCGTCCAGCATGGGACTATCGAGCAGCTGGGCGCAGATCTTGGGCCCCTTGCGGTCGCGCGCCATGAGAGCCATAGCAGCGGCCAGGTTCGCGCCTGCCGACTGACCGTAGACCATGAGGTGCTTGGGACTGATGCCCAGCTCGCCCAGGTGGTCGCTCACCCACTGCAGGCCGGCGTAGCTGTCGTCGAGGGCGGCGGGGAAGGG
>JAANBC010000273.1:0-42159 GCA_014621405.1 Stylonectria norvegica
CGACCTGCAGCTCCGCGGCGAACCAGTTGACGCTCCACCACAGGCCGGCGCAGAGGACGGATAAGATGACGCAGTGGATGCTGTAGGTAGCGATGAATAGAAGGAGGAGGACGAGCTGCAGTGCGGCGAAAGAGGCGTTGGCCGCCTTGAGGATGGTGGGGGTTGGGCCGGGCGTGAAGACGTCCTCCCAGAGCTTGGTGACGAAGTCGGCCATGGCTGGTGTGGTTGCGGGGGAGGCAGATGCCGTGAGTTCTGTCGTTTAGCTTGGATATATGCCGTCTCGTCAAGCTATGTTCAAGTCGTCTTCGGGATATGTATCCGGTGGTATGCGATGATGCGACGGTTCGAGCTGATGGCCGTCGGGTTCGTCGATGCCGCGCTGCTTTTGTACTGCGAGATCCGATCGGTGCCTTGGGAAGACTGACGAACTCGAGGACAACGTAGAAGGTTCGCGAGGGATAGCCGGCCAAAGAAACAGCGTGTCGTCTAAGACTTTATTATACGGGCATAGGAAACGTGGCCACAGACAAGAGATGGAGATGTACGTCCCTTCATAAACACCAGGGCGCGCCACGAGCCATATGATGCCTATCGGTGAGGGGCATCATCGGCACATGCTGCCTGATTACCTAATGCGGCGTGGCTCAGTGTCGGGCTGGCCTTCAACTCTCAGCCACCTCGCGCTGTGGCGTGCATGTGTGATGCTGGGGGATGCATGGCATAAGCGCATCCAGGCCTGACAGCGAGCCTCGCATCACGGGCTTCCTGTGACTAGTTTTGCTTCTTTTGTTATTCTAATCATTCTTGGCTGAATGTAAAGTAATTTTCGGCGTCTAACATGTTGCTTTGTTGAATATTGAACTCTTCCTAGGATTTCGCCTTCTAGTTTTCCGTTCTCATGGTTAACTAAACACCGCATTATGATGTTGACGAGACGGACGGCGAACTTGATGCCGCAGCTACAGAGTTGCACAAACGTTGGAAGGGTACGGGAAAGACCTTCCCTCCTCGGGAAGAAGAGTGTGGTCCTTTTACCTAAAGAAGCTGCTGATCAATGTCCTACGGTTGATCATTAACGAAGTGCGATATCCTCCCAGTTTACCCTATAAGTGAGCATCGGCATGTTAGTAGGGGCGTATAGCAACTTCCTCCTTATATAACACTCCCTTAACTGTTAATATTAAGGGTTTTAGCTATAATATACCCGATCTGCTAATAAGCACTTATCTTAATAAAAACTCCTTTATAATAATAGTAATACTAGCTATAATGCGCCTATTTAACTCAGGCGCCTAAATACTTAGCAGTTATAGATAATATATTTATAAGACTATTCTTAATAACTTAATAAAAAGTATTATTATTAATCTTATTTCTAACTATAATTAGGTGCCTCTTAGGTGCAGCTGCCGCTGCTCTTATAGAAGAAATAGCCCCTTTAATACTATTTATACTAGTAATAATAAGATTAACTTTTATATTATTAGGTCTTCGCCCCTATTCTTTTTTAAAAATACCTTCTATACCTTACTACTTATTATTATAGGCCTTGCTAGCTATATAGCAAACTCTATTATATGCTAAGTATAATAGATTCTCTAAGAGAAACTTAATATCTTCTAATACCTCTCTATTACTCTTAACTCTATTATTACTAGCCTTTTATTAGGCTATACTTAGAAGTATACCTATAAATTAGTCTAATACCTCTCTATATAATAGTTTACTAGCCTTACTAGAGAATCTATACCTGCCCTAAACTCTCTTCTAGCCTAATCTCTATTAGTTTCCTAAGCTGCTAAACTTATAACTAGTATTTTAGTAGGACCTTTATAATATCTGGCTATATCTACTTATAGGATTATATTAGACCCTTAATAACTAGTCCTAATATATTATACTTAAGAATAATAATAATAACTTTTACACTCTGCTATATTATATTATAAAGACTAGTATGTCTTTATCCGCCTAAATAAGGGCTTCCCAGCCTAATCCGCCTAGTTATATACTATTTGCAGTCTTATTACTAGGCATCTTAACCTCTAGCTTATTGCGATTCTAATAGCTATATTAGTCTTATTTAAATAGGCTATTACTACTAATAGCTCTGCTATATATAATAAGCTCCTAGCCTCTACTTGCCTATTATTTAGTATTTTAGGTATAAATATTATTAAAGTTAATTAGATTTAATATATATATATTATTAAGGATATCCCTTAAATCCTTAGGGATTTTAAGAGTAATATAATAGACCTTAATATATAGATTAAGTTAGAAGTACTTGCCTAAATTAGGCTAGCACTAATTAATATTTGCCTATCCTATAATAATAACTCTAGTACTAGCTTTAATATAATAATACTTATCTCCTTTAATTACCTCCTAAAGGCCCACTTCTGCCTCTTTAGTACTAGCTCTCTTTTGCGCCTTATTAATAAGAAGTCCTCTCTATAGTAATATAATTCCTACTAAGCCTTTTACCTATACTATAATTACTTACTCCTCTCCTGCTATTATAGCTATAGCTATAGATATTATAGTAACTTTCTATATACTTAGGCTATATAATATATTAACTGCTAAGGCCTATATACTATAGACTATAATAAATACCCTGCTAAGCTTATTTAATAGAATAGCTCCCTATAAAAGCCCTCCTATCGCAAGCTTATTAAGATCTGGAAGGCTAGAGCCGCCTTCTTATAAGCTGCCTACCCCCTAGACCCTTAGATATCTTTACCTAAAGCCTTAATAAACTTATTCCTTATAATCCGGGCTGCTTAGATAGTCCGGACTATAATAGTAGCCTATAATACTTATAATACTAATACTAGCTTTATTATCTCCCCTTGCAGATTCTTACTCTTAACTCCAGTTCTTAACCTTCTAATATTAATTTATAATAACTATTATAAAAAGTCCCTAAAATGCCTATATACTAAGAGTATAGAGCCTAAAGGCTCTGAATTAACTAATACTATTATAAATATCTAATACTAGGCAAGCTTATATATTATACTTAAAATATATAAAGACCCCTATAGATCTTTTAAGCTAATATAGGCCGCAGAAGCAAATAGTATAATATTATATTAGCTCTAGTAGCTAAGTCCAGATATAATATCCTTTTTATCTAAGAACCTTAGACTATAGTAAAGTAGACAGATAAGATCTCTATCTTATATATTAAGTGATAAGGGAGGCTAGGGATTCCTCTATATATAGGGTGATTACTGCTAGATCGGTCTACCTAGAGGTATAGGCTGATTACTATATAAGGGATATATATATAATAACTAATAATAGTAAATATAATAAAAATGCCTCTTTTTAAGAAAGAGGAAAGCTAGTTATTTAAGAGTTCTTAAGGTTTTTTTTAGGGAATCTCTTATTTAAATTTATAGGGGAATCTCTTAGGATTCCTTAGTATTTTCTTAGAGACTTTTACAGGGTTTGCTATAAGTCCTCCGGGGGATCCAGGGTTTAGCTGCGGATATTTTAGTAGATCCTAGAGAGATCTTCCGAGGATCTACTAAGGCATTGCAGGTATTCTTAATATATTCTATATTAAGTCCTTTAAATAAGGAAGAAAAATATATTACCTATAGCATTTCTATAGATCTTCTAGTAATTTATATCTTATTTTAAATAATAATCTTATAAGACCTTTATTCTACTTATAGCATAGCCTTTCTAAATCCTTCTTTTAAATCTTAGCTCTTTGCAGGTTGCTATCTTCACCTAACTTATTATTATTAGCAGGTATTACAATCCCTCAGAAAATATATAAAGGGGAAATACCTTAGGCTTCTTTATAGAGATTCTTAGTTATTTTTTATAATTATTTTACTAAAGTATATAATATACTTCTAATCTCCTATATATTAGTATTAGAGTTATAGGCATATTATAATTACTTAGAGTTTTACTTAAGGAATATATATAGGTTAGGGATAGTTAGTCTTATTTATTAAGCTATCTTTAAGCTATCTGCTAATAGTCCTTTATCTCTTCTACTTCTTATCTCCTTTAGTTATTAATTTAGGTTATATTACTTTATATTATATTACTCTATTACTTAATAAGACTTATATCTAAGAAACTCTTTATAAATCTATTACTCTTTACTAAATTACTATAATTATTCTATGCCTTCTAGCTAATTATAGCTATATTTATAACCTCTATAGCATTATTCTTAATAGCTTAGGCCTAGCTGCTCTAGGTTATTAGCTTAGGTATAGGCTAAGTATAGGTAAGGTAAAAGAAGTTATCCTTAAGAAACCGGCCAAATCTGGCATTAAAATCCGGATAAAAGCTATATAACTAGCCTAATAACCTATTCTTAGCAATAGTATTATAGAATATAGCCTCTATTATTCTAAAGTTATAAAATATAATAAGATTATTTATATTATAGTAGGCCTTTATAACCGAGCAATATAAGGCTAATATAATATGCATTGCAAAGTTAAAATATATAACCTAAGTGTTTTAAAAGCTAAGGTATTATATTACCTTATTAAGATATATATCTCCTATATTCTAATATAAGTAGCGGTATATATTACTTATTAAAATCGCTCTATTCTTATTTAAAAAGACTATAGCCTTATTATTAATATAGAGAATAGCAGCGGTAATAGGCTTCTCTTCTTTAATAGTATTAATAAGCTACTTAATAATAAAGGCTTTAAATAGTATAAGTAAGAACTTAGTAAGGCTTTGGATTATTGCGATTCTCTTATTATTATTATAGGGCAGGTATTCTAAACTATTATCCTACTTATACTTAAAGGTAATATATAAGGGTAAAGGGTTAAAGATATTATATTTATAGAAGTTATATATTAAAGTCTTTATTATATTAGCAAAGAGGATAGCATTAATATTAATTACCTTATAGCTATAGCAGCTAATAAGAATTAATTTGCCAGCCTTTATATTATCCTTAGCCTTCTCTACTAAAGTCTTAATAAATAACTCCTTTAAGTATATGCAGATAGTAAGGATCCTCTTAGTTCCTCTAATATACTCCTTAAGTTTAAGTATATATTAAAGTTTCTCTAGGGTTATCTTATCTATAAGACCCTATTTAATAGTAATAACAAAAAGAAGCAGGAGCTTTATTACTCTAACTGCGAGCTTAATTAAGTTTATAATATCAGCCCTATAAATACTAGTAAAGCCCTCCTGCTAAAGCAGCTTTAATAATAGCTTTATAGGGCCCTTACCCTTATTTTTTAGGGTATAGGGCAGAAAGCGGCCCTAAGTATTGCGCGGGGTAGATATTATAGATTAAGAAGAGCAGTTAGAACTAGTTATAAGGTTATAATATATAATTAGCTTATTAGAGTTAATCTTAATAAGGTCTTTATTAAACTTAATATTACCTAATTATTACTTAGTAATATATTAGTTATAGTATTTAACTAAGAGGAAGTATATACTATATTTTATAAAAAAAGAACTATAATTTAAGTTATATTCTTCCTTAATAGCCTAAAAGTAGAACTTCTTTACTATAAATTGCTTAGTCTTAGCCTAATTAGCAAAATAATACTAAGAGAACTTATTTTTATAGCTATAAAGCTAGAGAGCGCGATAGTAGCCTATATAAGAGAGGGTAGGCTTATTCTTAGTTAAGTTAGTATAGAACTCCTTATAATACTTAGTATTATAGGATAAGTTGCCTTTAACTGCTTAGAAGATAATAAGAGGCTTATTTCTGGCCTTATAGGTACTAGATATAATATTACTATAAGTTAAGAATAAGAGAGAGATAGAAGTCTTAGTAATCTATAGTTTTTAGACTATCTATAGTACTGTAAGGTAGTAGGAGATAGCTATAATATAAAGAAAAAGAGAGAAAAGAGGAGTTTTAATAGTAGGGGATATTGTTTTTATATGCGTGAGTATAGCTAGCTAATTATACTATATACGCCTCTAGGCTTTTATATGTTTTATAGTAAATTATTACTATTTCCTTAGTTAGTCTGCGGCGGTATGCGAATAGTAGCTAGCTGATCTTATTAATTAGAAATCTATAGTAAATTACTTAAGGCAATTATCTTTAGGTATGAGAGTATCTCTCTCTTATACCCTTAGTAGCCCGGCGCGACCTCTTCTGCCCCTTTATTCCTTAGCTTTCCTTAGTCTTTCTATATATTATTTAGGCAGTATGAATCTTATAAGCTTCTAGCTAAGACTTTAACTAATCTCTTCTATATCCTATTATTTCTTAAGACACCCCCTGCCTTACTTTATTAATACCTTAAGTATTAACTCTTAGGGTATTAAGATTAGCACCAGGTCTTTAGCCTTAGGTTATTTATATTATAACTAGAGCTTGCCTTATACTATTATAGTCTATATTACTAACTCTTCTTACTTTGCCTATTAAGCCTAAAACTCCTTAATAAGCTCATCTGCTTAAATAGCCTCTTATTCTAGCTAAATATTATAGTTACTAGGCTATCCTTTCTAGCTAATAAGATACTATTATATTATTTTAACTCCTTTCTAATTAATAACTCTTATATCTAGTATTTAGTTAATCTCCTAACTCGCGCTATCTAGCTAGTATGCTTTGTTATAGGGCATCTTTATAGCTTTGCCTAGCTTTTCTTAGGGTTTTATTACTTATCTTAGGTATATTACTAATATTATTAAATAAATATTAAGATTATTTTTTATCTTAAGGCAGTAGGCCAGATATTTAACTTAATTAAGAATCTTATAGGGACTAGTTTATCTCTTCTTTAGCTTCTAAACTCAGTCATTAGCTATATAATAACTAATATTTGCCTTCTTCCCTAGCTCTAGCTAGACCTAGTTGCCTAGCTTAAATTCTAATATTTAGTATTTTCTATTATAATAATACTTTATTACTACTTATATAAAGGCAATAGATATTACCGCCTTATTCTAAAGAAAGATCTAGTTTATAGGTTATCCTTAATCCCTAAGGTACCTTTATTTATTATTTATTCTTATACTAAATACTAACTTACTAAGGGTGGCCTTAATAACCTTTATATAGGAGTTATTTAATAAGAATTAAATAGCAATTAGTGCGGATATTTAAGGTTCCCCTAAATAATTACTTATAAAGAACCGGAGTATAATTTCTATAGTCTAATTATATTATTTTAATAATCTATCTATTTAAAGATGCTATGCGGTTAAGAAGTGCAGCTTACTCCTAAATAATTTTTATAATTATATCTAGAATCCTAATAGGAATTTCACATCTCAATCTGATATAATAGTATAGGGAATCCCCTAATTAGCCCATAGCAGCTCTATATATAGCGCCTTTACCTAGTCTTTAGCAGTATACTAGTCATTTTCTAGGATTAGTAGGCATATCTTAGTAAATTTATTAGTTATTATTATTAGGGTATTAAATAGCATACTATCTCAGAAGGCCTAAGAATACCTAGCTAAGTTAATAATTAGCAATTCTATAATAAAGTCTATTATAATAGTATAGAAGGGGATTAATAGGGAAGTTATTAGAATTATCTCCCTAAAAGGAAGTTTCCTATCTGTCTAGTTCTGCCTATAGGTATTGCATTCTAATATATATTTCTTATATTTTTTTATTAAGTATTTAATAATAAAGCTTACTTAAAGATCTTATTATATTTTATTCTTCCCTAAGTAAAACTTCTATTAATGCGCTTTTATAATAACTTTATTTATTATTACTTTTAGTAAGTAGAGTTAGTAGTTTTTATTATACTTTATTAGATATAAAAGGTTATTTACTTAGTAAAAAGGAACTCTAATCTTCTTATTATATTCTCCTAGTTAGTCTAGGATATCTTTCTATTTTAATAATAGCTAGTATGCCTTAATAATATTCTGCCTAAGTAGAGGGTTAATAGACACCTCTAAAAACGCAAATATTTATTCTATAGGAGTATTATTATCCCAGATCCTATTAAGTTCTTTTAGTTCTCCCCTATTCTCTATACTGCAGTCTGCTAATAGTTGCGAGAATATATCTGCGCTTATATTAATAACCCTAGGGATATGCATTATTATAAGATTAAATATTAATAAGTACTTTAAGACTAAGGCCAGCTAGTTATTTACTTATATATTTATAGTAAAGAGTGAGGTCTGCTATATAATAAAATATATAGCTATATAATTTATAAATATTATTACTAGTTATTCTAATAATTATATTATTATATATAATTTGCGGACTACTTAGACTAGGCAGCCTATCTCTATTTCTATAGGCTAGTACTAGCTTTTTATATTCTTAAGGGCTCAGCTTATATATATAATCAGCTGGATTATATTGCCTAAAATGCAAGACTTATAATCTTATTTAAATATTTCTATTAGATAAAAGATAATTACTCCTATTCTATCTTAGGATATATTAAGCTAGATAAATATAGTCTATTTAGGTATAAAGTAGTAGATTGCCTTTAAGTTAATAAGAATAAGGGTAATATCCTAAAACTGCGCGACTTTCTTAGGGTTTCCTTAAAATATTACTTTTACTATATATATTTTTTGCCTTACTGCTATAAATATTAGATTTATATCTTATCCTACAGCTAGTATCTTAGTCTTCTGCATTTAAAGAAGCCTTATTTATAGCATAAATTATATAATAAGATATCTTAGCTATCTAACTATTCCTATTTATTACTCTAGTTCTTAGAGTATTCTTAGGAACTTAAGCTTCTATAGGGCGGCTACTCTCTTCTCTATATTAAATATCCTAAGGCTATCTACTAAAAATCCTAGGAGCTAGACTAAGAGGTAGCTAAGGAATGATTTTAGGGGGGCAAGTATAATATTCTTCTTTATAAATAGCTTAAATATTGCCTCTATATATTTAAGGTGCTCTTCCTCTATATTTAAGAAGATAATAATATTATTAATAAAGGCTATAGCAAAGTCCTTATAGTCTCTTAGGATGCTATCTATATATCTCTAGATATATACTAGAGAGTTTTTAAACCTTATTAAGGCCACTTTTAATTTCTCTAATCTATAATAGCTTATTATAGTAAAGTAGTCTTAGTGCTTTTAATATATTAGGAATTAATAAAAAAAAGAGCATATATTAATAGCACTTATAAATTATTTCCCCTATAACTTAGCAATTATATCTATTTAAAGTGGTATTAAGTAGGCATTTACTATAGAGATACTATTTAAGGTATAGAGATCCATAACTACTTAGCCCTTATTTACTCCTTTAACCTTCTACTATACTATAAATACTAAGCTTATAAAGAGAGTAAACTATATAGTCTATTCTATATAGCTCTATTTATAGAGTTTACTAAAGATTTTATTAATAAATTTCTTATTCTTAATTCCTATAGAATATACTTAAGATACTACTTTCTTCTTATACTAGTTATTAACTAAGAGTACTTTTAACTATTTATCTATTAAGATATTAATAGTGCTGCAGTCTTTTTATAATAATAGGTAGTTAGTAACTAGGGTCACTAGTTTCTGCGCAGTCTCCTTATTCTAGGCGCATATTTTAATACTATTTATAGTCTCTAGCTTAGGAAGGTATTAGATATAGCTAATATTAAGCTTAGTATTAGCATTAAGTCCCGCTTTCTAAGTATAGCCTGAGGTATTCTAGCTATAGTACTATATAATATCTTTACTATAGGGTGGCCTATTAGCAGTAGTATCTAGCGGCTGTCTATTATTAGCTAGAGTTATTTAAGCTATATATTTACTCTATTTTATAAGGTCTACTTATATTTTTACCTAATCTATGCCTTATTTAATACTTATTTAAATAGCTTCCTCTAGTATTAATAATAATTTATAATTATTTCTAGTAATATTATATTTCTTATCTAGTGCCTTATAATTAGACAGGTATTTTGCAAAGAACTCCCTACTTAAGGAGTTATTTTAGGTAATTTCTAGAATATATACTTAAAATATCTCTGCCGCTTTATCCCTTAAGATAAAGTCCTAAAGTATACCTAACCTTTTATTATATTATATTCTTAAGAGATATCTTAACTTATTTATAATAAAAATAAATTCCAGTTTCTAAATAATTACTCCTATTATCTCTTTATACTTAGGGGTAAATAGGTAATCTCTCCTCTCTTCTATCTCTCTATATATAAAGGCCTTAATAGCTAGAATACTACGCCCTAGCACTATTATATCTCTTTTGCTCTTTATCTCTTAGCGGCTAGTATACTTATAATTATAAATTATTACTAATATATATAGGTTATTATATAATTTAATTATAATTTTACTAGAGGAGTTTAGGATATTAATACTATAAGATATATTAAACTCCTATTCTAATAGGAGCTTTACTAATAGGTATTCTAGTATCTATATGCTTATTCTAGCTTTTATAACTATTAGTTATTAGTTCTACTATCTTAGGATATAGATAATAAACTCTACTTAATTTATTACTTTAGTCTATTCTACTCTATTAAGTTTTATACTATAGATAGCATTAAAGAATACTTAGTCTATAAATTAAAGTATTTCTTAAGAAATTACTAATTATATGGCCCCTAAATCTATATAAATTTCCCAGGTAGCAGTGATTAAGAGATTAAAAGCAATAGCAATTTATATATATATAAATCTCACTAGTTGCCCTAGCGCCGCTACTTCTTTAATTAATTAGCATTTCTATAGTTATAGCTTCCTAAATTTAGCAATAATCTCTATAATAAGATTCTTCCTATTTAACTAATTTAATTTTCTAGCTAAGTCTAAAATAAAGTTAACTATCTCCTTTTAATCTTTATATATCTTAGATTCTTTAATAAATTTATAGAAGTCTTTATTAGCAGAATACTCTTATTTAACCTTAATCTCCTTCTCTTTAG
This sequence comes from Stylonectria norvegica, assembly GCA_014621405.1. Lineage (NCBI taxonomy): Eukaryota > Fungi > Ascomycota > Sordariomycetes > Hypocreales > Nectriaceae > Stylonectria > Stylonectria norvegica. The sequence continues at coordinate 10,881 of JAANBC010000273.1, forward strand.
CATTTATTTCTTAGCTTATATTAACTTTATTTACTATAAAAATCTTTATATAATAGGAGACCTATTAAAATATATCTAATAATAAGTAATACTAGCTATTAGCTTCTAATATTATCTCCTAAAGCTCCTAAATAACTTCCTCTAATTTAAAGTAAGGTATCTCTAGTTCTTCCTAAGTATTATTAGTAATAAGCAGAGATATCTGCTTTAAGTTAGTTCTATTTAAGGCCGCTTAAGCTAGTATTAGTCCTAGCTATTAATATTACTAGGTTAGTAGAGGTAGACTCTTATAACTTAGTTAAGAGTTATAATATAATTAGAGGCTCCTCATCAGGTTTACCCTATAGTTTAGCAGAGGTGTTTTTTCTCTATTATTACTAATATATAGGAAGTAGCTTTCTCTACTATTTATTGCAAACTAAGCTTAATAGCTAGAATTGCCTTAGCTATATAGTCCTAGGCTTCAGCCTCCTTAGCTAGCTTATTCCTTCTATATTCTATATATTGCCTTTATATAGGTATTAGCTATTCTTAATTTATATATTATAGTCTATTCTTTAAGACTTCCCTTAAGTAGGGCCTATAGGAAGTCCTTCTAAAGGGTATAATCTAGTTTAGACTATATAATTATTATTAGATATATTTATTTATATTTTGCTGCCTTTACTAGGTATTAGACCTTTAATATCCAGGTCTGGAAATTTTATTACTTGACTATATCTTAAATAGTAAATTATTTAGCCTGCAGTGCTTATAAGGTAACTTCTAGGCAGATGCTAAATCTTATCTTTAATCTTATAATCTAATATCTCACTCCTATCTCTTAGTCCAGAAGCTTCTAATAAGTCTTCTTATCTAGGTCTTCTATATATTAGTCTAGGGCTAGATTAAGAAGGAGATATAGGATATTTACTACTAATAAGTTATAGTAATTTTAGCTTTTAAATGCATATTATTATAATATATTAGTAAACTATAGATAGCTTTTTTATATAAGTATGCAATTATTCTTCTCTATATTATTAAAGTGGATATTATAAGTAGCACTTAGTTAGAATTTCCTTATATCTTTTAGTTTAAAGTATAGGTATAATCTACTATTTTCTCTACCTAAGTTACTTTATATACTAATTAGGAGCTCTTATATACTATTAATATTAATAGTAAAAATCTATTCTATTATTACTATAGGCTAGTATCTCTTTAGTATTTAGGTATACTATAGAGCTTATAGAATATATAGTTTATTTACAGAGTCTAACTTATCTTTACTTATACCTCTAAGGAGAAGGGTGTCTCTGGCCTTATATATATAAGGAATGCTTTCTTTAGAAGTTCTCTCTCTCTTTACTAAGTCTAGGGCTTAGTCCTCTATTTCTAGAGCTTAGTAATAGCTTAGAGGCGGGTTATAGCAGGCTATTAGCTAGGTAGATATAGTATTTTATAAGTATCTCTAGGACTGCTATAAAAGAAGTAAAGGCTTTAGAGAAAAATACTAGTAAGGACTTAGCTCTTAAAGAGATTCTAGAAAGAGCTAAGTCTTAGGCTAGGTAATATAGAACTTGCTTTTTAATATTACTAGTAGTTCTATTTTTTTTTTACTTTATAGGTTTAAAAAAGAATAGGCATTCTTAAATACCTATTCCTTTCTTAAGGCTAAGGGTATTATTAGAAAGTGCTTAGCTAGTTCCTTAGTAAGTCCTAAGGCTAAAGAGATTATTAATAACCTAAAGGCTAATAATCCTCTGCTAGTTACAAGAGAACCTCTTTTTCCCACTAAGCTGCAGCTTACTTAGATATCTATTACTGCTAATTATTAGTCCTTATTTAAGCTGCTACTTGCGGCGGTATTTCTTAAAAATCCCCCTAAAATTGCCTAATAGCTTAGACTATCTAATAAATATAGGCAAGCTAATAAAAAGCTTAATAAGTCCGGAGCTTTAGGGGTCTTTTTAATACCTACTTAAAGTAATTTTTCTAATACTCTCTTATTAATTAGGCTCTTAGTTTCTTAAAAGTTTCCCTAGTAGGTTATTAATATGCCTAAGGGATTAAAGTCCTTAATATTTCTTTTAAAATTAGGCTTAAAGATGAGATTACTCTAATAGTTATATATAAAGAATTAGATTTAAGTATAAAAGAGGTTATAGATTCTAATTTGCTTTAGGTCCTAATACTAATTAGTAATATTTTTCTATAAGGTCTTTAAGTAGTCCTATAATTATAGTCTTTAGAGTTTCTTATTAGAGAGAAGTTAATATTAGCCTTTAATTTCTGCCTTATATTAATATAGTTAGTAGCTATAATAGTATATAAGGCAGGTAAGTGCTTCCTTAATATAAGCAGCCTTCTCTTAGTATAGCTTATTAGTCTTAGCTAATATAAAGTATTTGCAGCTCTCTAAGTTAATATTTTAGAGATTCTATAGCTTTTATCTGAGGAATAAGTTAGCCTTACTACTAGTCTATTTAGGGGCTATAATAGTAGCAATTTCTTCTCTAATCTTGCGAGAATTCTTAGTTAATTCTTATATTAGGTATTTGCACTATAGCTCTATATTAGGAAGTATATAATTACTACTATTTAATAAAGGAGGCTAGGGATTCCTCTATATATAGAGTGATTATTACTAGATTAGTCTACCTAAAAGCATAGGCTAATTATTATATAAGAGATATATATATAATAACTAATAATAGTAAATATAATAAAAATACCTCTTTTTAAGAAAGAGAAAAGCTAGTTATTTAAGGGTTCTTAAGGTTTTCCTAAAGAATCTCTTATTTAAATCTGCAGAGGAATCTCCTAGGATTTCTTAGTGTTTCTCTAGAGACCTCTGCGGGGTCTGCTGCGGGTCCTCTAAGGAATTTAAGGTTTAGCTGCGGATGCCTCAGTGGATCCTGGAGGGATCTTCTGAGGATCTACCGAGGCGTTGCGGGTGTTCTTAATATGTTCTATATTATTAAGTTATACTCTAATTATTGCATTTACTTATCTCTCTTTAATTAGGAAACCTATAATAACCGCTTTAAGATAGTAATATATATCTCTAAGCTATATTACTTTCCTACTAACTAAAAAAGAATTAGGTCCTTATATAATATTATTTAAACTACTATTTATAATATTATCTTTATAAACTTCTATTATAATATTTTATTTCTTAGTACTCTCTCTATATTACTTAAACTCCTTATTTCTTAATAATGCCTTATTATAGGTGACTTTAATACCTATTATACTGCCTGGCAGCTTAAGGTCTTATTAGACTGCTATAGTAATGCTATTATTTAATAGGCAGATAAGAATAGCCTTATTCTTTTTAACCCCCTTAGGATTACTACTTATAACTAAAGTAATATAATTAACCTTACCTTCTCTAATATCCTGCTTACTAAGGCTATAATAGAGAATCACCTTACTACTAGCTCTAACTATACTATAATTAGCACTATACTTCCCTATCTTAACCCCTCTAAACCTGCTATTAGCTAAATAAAACTCTATTCCCTTAAAGACCTTAAGTGCTATTTAGACTTTATTAGTAAGAGAGCTAGTACTCTCTCTATAATTACTAATATCTCTAAGAGTCTTAATTATATAGCTGCTATAATTATAACTCTTATAACTATTATACTTAATACTATAGAATGCGCTATTAAATCTGGTAAGTGCTTTTCTAATTAGTAGATAGATAAGATAGGTAAGGCCTATTCTCTCTATATTGCCCTCTAATATATAGTAGCCTTTAGCTCTAACCCTGACCTTCTAGAGGCTTATAATAAGTATTAAAGACTTACTTATAAGGCTAAGAAGACCTATTAGTAAAACCTAATTAATAATATTATAGAGAAATAGGAGATTTTTAATATTACTTATTAGGTATATAGTACTAGCCTCTTTTAGCCCCTCTTATTATAAGTAAAGAATAAAGTATTTAAGACTAAGCTTAGTAAGGCAATTGCCTTTTATAAGGCTACTTTTAAAAGATAGGAATTCTTAGATAATATTAATAACCTTTAGACCCTTAAGTTCCTTATTAATCTTAATATCCCTTTTAAGACTACTATCTCTTTAAAAGAGGCTAAGAATATCTATACCTATATTAGGAATATTAGCCCTGAGTTAGATTATATTACTATCTTAATAATCTGGGCTTATTAGCTTATTCTTAGCAAGTATATCCACTAGCTCTTCTAATAATACCTAGAAATTAAATACTATCCCCTAGTCTTTAAGGAGGTAAAGATAATAATAATTCCTAAATTTAGGAAATAAGACCTTATTAGCCCCTATATATAGTAACTAATCTCTCTCTTCTTATATTTTAGTAAGGAATTAGAGTGCTTAATCTTATAATATCTAGCTCTAATTATAATTACTTATTATATTCTTTACTTATAGTAGACTAATATACTATTAAAATACTTTATAGTAAACTTAATAGCTATACTAGTATATAATATAGAGGTTACTCTTAATATAAGTAAGATTTATACTTTAATTATAATAGATATTATAAGTGCCTTTAATATAATACTAAAGAACTGCCTTATTCTCTAACTCTATTAATAAGGCTAGCTAGATACTTTTATATATTAGGCTGGCTTATTTATAACTAATTGCTATACTAAGGTATGCCTTAGCCTTACTATTATACCCTCTTCTAGCCTTAACTGCAGTCTCTTATAAGAATTACTAGCATCTCTAATTCTCTTTTTATTATATATAGTACTAATCTACTGCCTAAATACTAGCCTATACTTTCTAAGCCTTTATAGGCTACTAGAACCCGCCCGCTGCTTTAGCTATATAAATAATACTATTATACTTTAGATTAGCATATTACTCTAAGCTATATTATAGCTAGCTAAGAAGAATATAGACAAACTTAATAGCTAGGGCTTATAGAATAGTATAATCTTTAATATAAAGAAGATAGAGGTTATTTACTTCTCCTACTAATATATAGAAATAGGCCTTAATCTCCCTATTTATTATAGTAACTAACTAGTCTATCTTAGTAATAATAAGTATATATATTAGTTAAGTGTCTTTCTTAACTCTAAGCTTAGCTTTAAGGCATATATTAAATATATATATATTAGAGGCAGACTTATTACTAATCTTCTTTATACTCTTATTTTTATTTAAAGCGGCCCTCTATTTTATAAGGTTAGAAAGGCTATATAAGCCTATATAAAACCTGTTATATTTTATAGTATAAAGGCCTGGTACTTAGGTACTATTTACTTAATATATCCCTAAAGAAATAACACTATCTTTATAAATATTGCCTATTTAATTACTTACTTATATAAAGTATAAATACTTAGTATATATTTTATTATCTCTACTTATAAGATAATATTACTTCTGGCCCTATATTATAAAAGTGATATATTACTTATTAAGTTATTATTAGAAGACACCTGCTATTATTTTACTATAAGGCTTTAGTCCCTTAACTCTTTATACCCTCTTATCTCCTAATATAAACCTTCTCTAAATAAGAGACTTAGCCGCCTCTAGCGCATAGCTGCGCTTATTATAGCCTGCCTATACTCTATTCTCCTCCTTAAGACCTTTATTTAAACTTACTCCCTGCTATAAAAGAAGTTTAAGAAGAAAGTAGCTATTAATTTTATATTTTAGATTAAGTTAATAGGCCTAAATAAATTAGTAGTATACTCTAATAGATTATACCTACTTAATAGCGCCTATAGTTATAGCTTTATAATCCTCTATAGCAGCATCTCTATCTGTCTTATAGGGGGCTTTAGCTGTCTTAAGCTAATAGAGGTCTTTAATATAAAGGCCTATAGTATACTAGAAGGTCTCTGCCAGGCCCTCTAGATATGCCATAGCTACTAAGGCTACCGAATCTTTATCTGCCTTAATAATATTATAGCTATAGAATGCCTCTATAGTAAGCCTATAAACTCCTTTTAAGCAGTCTTTCTAATATTTTAGTAGCTTATCTCTAAGTATAGTATAGTTATTATTAAGTAGTACTTTAAATATAAGAATATCTTTAGTAATAAGCAGACTAATTACCTTACTAACTAAGATACTAAGATAGATAATAGTATAATTAAAGGCATATAGCCTATACTTGCCTATATTAAATACTACTATAAGTAATGCGCTAAAGGTGCCTTTTAGCTCTTCTAGCACTTAAATACCCTCTTAAGCTATAACCTGCTAATACTTAAGGCTAATATCACCTGCCCCCTTAAATTTCTAGTTTCTAAGTATAAACTTTATTATTTATTAGTAGTAAGATCTGGCTATAAAGACTTTATAAGCTACTATAAGGATCTTAGCTATAATAATACTATCTTACTTTGCTCTTATAAAAAGTAAAAAAGCCTATATTATTTATTCTATTACTATAAGATAAAGAGTAATATTAGAAAATAGCTAGTATTAACTTTTAAGACTGCTTTAAATCTGGCTTTAAGATTAAAATTTAAGGAGTTTCTTAAAGTAGCAAAGTTATCTAGCTTCTTTATTATAATATACTAATATTATTAAGAGTCACTTCTTTTATTCCTCTTTTAATATATATATTTTTCCTTTATATAGTACTTTATGCTTTTTATTTTAGCTAGTTATCTGATTAACTATTTATCTGCTTACTTTACTTCTTTAAGCGCGCTAATAGGGTTCTAAACTAAGGTTAATATATTAGTAGATAACTTATTATTTATTATAGTTATATTACTTAAAGCAGTCCTAAATAAGATTTTTATAATTTCTTTAGATTAATTTATATAAGTTAAGTAATATTATAGCTATACTTAAAAATACTTATATTTTAAGAAAGAAGGCTTAAATTATATTTTTCTTAAGAGGCTAGGTTTAATAATAAGAATATGTGAGAGGAAAGATAGAAATAGGGGCTATTAGATAGTAAGTGTGCCTTTTATAGCGCGCCCTCCTATAGTTATATAACTGATAGGAATCCTATATTTATATGTTTATTAGCTTAGTGTGTCATTTTACCCCTAGGGGCTTGGCAGGGTTCGCCCCTGTATGACGATAATAAATACAACAACAATAACAACAAGTAGGGGCGTACGGCCGACTATCTCCAGGTGTCGAACGCAAGCAGAGACGCCCTGATAATGCTTTTGAAAGTCAACGCTACGCTTCACACTCTCGTGGTCCCGTACATCTATTCGTCTTTACATCATATAGCCCTCAGAACGCAAAATCTTTGCGCACTTAGGCGTTGACTCGCTCACCCATGGTCTGGCTATGTTGACTCTCGGAAGCAACTTCGCGCGGACCATGCGACGATTCCATGGGTGATCGAGTGGCAGACGAGTGGTGCTTCAGGACGATTACTCCAACGCTACGAGGAGCTTCTGCATGGGCTATGGCCCGCTTGAACAAGTGGCCGACTACGCCATCAACGCCGAGAGCGGCAAGATGCTTAAACACTCTCATCGCCATGGCTATCCAGAAGATGCAACCCCGAGTCGCTCAAGTGGTCTATGCCTACGCCTACAGGCCTGTCGTTTGACGTCTTCATGGCCTTGTCTCTCTTGCCGACCTGCCAGACCACCAGTGTAAATGGATCAGGTATGGGTTCGCTGGCACCGCACAAGACTCGAACTGTCGGGGAGACGCCCTCTTCGGGCTCGCGGGTATCCAACAATGGACCGGACGGCGTGCTTCCGCAAGCGCCGAACTTTCCACCTGCAGTTCCGATGTCCCCTCCCAGCACCATACCAGAGTCATTCGGGAGTGTGAGCCAGAACTCTCGGTCGTCACCGCGACGGATGGTGCCGTACTCAAAAAGCCTTGTGGACTATCCGACCCTCAGCGTCCTTCCCCCGCTGAAGAACCTCAGCGTCTTGGACATTGACCGGGTGGCATATCTGGACGAGTTGGCCGTTCTGGTGAAGAGAAACCAGTCGGTTCTGAAAGAGCTCGGCCTGAGCATTTCCGCAGCGGCCAATGCCGATGATTTCACAGAGATAAAGGGAAACCAGAGTCTCTTCAGCAAATCGGTTTCGAAGCTCGCTGGCCGGGAGATTGCATTCTCGACGACCAAAGATCGAGTGGTGTACTGGGAGTCGTACTCGGGAGGATATTTGACCTGCGTAAGAACCACCCTCAACAATCAGAAACCGAGACGAGACCGAACCCTATCAAAGTCAGAGGCTCCCCGACAGATACAGAGATACCGAGCAATCTGTAAATGAGAAATGGTCCATCCGGACCGACTGGCAGCACCCTTTTCGGAAACCCTACTCGGGACAAGCCAACGAAGCAACCAGCGGTGCCGCGAGGGCGAGCCGTCAAGTTGGCTCTCCATCGTCTGGAGTTAGGGAGAGTGCCCCTACACACCACGCTATGCGCAAATGCCTTTGACTGGACCGTCTTGACCTCTTCGACCCTGTTGAATTGTCCTAGCCAAGAGAAACTTTGAAGAGCCTTGCGAGACCAGTTCCAACCAGCCTGGATAAGCAAGCGGCCTCTTCGCGCGTCTAGTAGTGAAGCATATTCAAAGGAAGTCATGGCAGTACCGCTTGAAACTAAGAAATTCATGTGGACACCACCACCTTCTCTGTGATGAACTTCCTCAGGAGATACTGGCGCCAAACCTCCTTGAGGTCTTGTCTCTGCATGACCGCAGAGCGACGAGGTCGCCCGTGGTGCCTGTGGCGCAGGATTCGCAGAACCCATCAAGAGGCAGCACTCAAGCCTTAAGAAGCTTCTCCTGGATAGTTCACACCCTAGCGGCCCCGGCACGCACCAACGGCAAATGCGCTGGTTCTTGAAATCGATCTTTACCTGACAAGCGGGCGGATGGGAAAGCTTCGGGAGCTGTCCGTGCTTGTTAAAGGGTCGTACTGGGTGAGAAGAGCTCGTTTCGTTTCGGTCCCCCCCCCCTGAAACGGGATAATGAACGGCAGAACTGAATGACCCCTTTACCAGCAGACAATGTTTCAAAGGCTGCCCAACATTCCCACCTGACGTCCCTAAACATTCCCGCCGTGGACAGGTACTACCAGATGGAGAATGTCGCACTTGCAGCGATAGACGTGATAACGCTACGGCCACAAATTCAGTTGTGACCCTTAGGTATCACGACTACTATCAGGACCACGCACTACGAAATTATTGCATCCCGGCGCGGATCGTTAGGGTCAGAAGGAGGGATCTTCAGCGATGGTGAGTCGGTGATGCTGGCCAGTGTTTCTTCGGGCACGCCTCCCCAATCCACCCACGAGGCCTTGGAAGGTGAAGATGAGATTCCGCCGAGCGAAGACGGCAGCGATGTAGGATCCCAGACTTCTAGAAGGGCCACTACTAACGGCGTTTCATCAAACGAGCGCCACTAACAGCAGAGAATAAGATATCAGCTGCGGACGTTTCTATGGGGTGAGGACAAGATCGCCATTTGCAAGGCAGCACGCTGTAGCCTATGATCCTGGAGGTGATAGTCGCAGCCGTATCATCGGCCTCATTTCAACTGAAATATCGAGACACGATCCCTTGTCATCTGGTGGATGTAGTCCAGAAATTGAACTTCAACAAACTAGTTATCCTTGGGCGACTCTGTCGTTAGGGGTACTCCACCTCGCGGGTTGTATTTGCCGTTGCCTGCCACATTTACATGGCAACTTGCATTGGTTTCGATGATCCTGCGATCTCCGGGTCCATGTTTGGGCCCGCCGATTCATTGCCGGTACACACGAAGCAGGGAGACGGTGGGAACGGCGTGCTGGGTCACAAGCCCATGCTTTCCCTTCGTGTTGTACGTAGCGTTCGTACCTAGGTTGCTGGGATGTGCTCCTTTGCAGAACCCAGTTGACGCGTTGACAGCTCTGGAAGGATTACGATCCTGACTGCTCATCCGCGAGACCTACCAACGGGCGGGGAAAGGGAGATGATGGAAACTCGCGCAATTGAAGGGTGGTCGCAGAGACGTTTGAGAGTATGTAGAACCGGGGATTGGCCTGCGAGGCACTTCAGTCTATGCCAATGACTCTGAAGCTCTGGAGGACCAGAATAACTCATTCGGTCGGCGTGGCAGGACATAGATGGCTCCGGCCAGTCCGATCCACAGGACCCAGCAGGTCGGCGCAGCACCATGGCCAGCGTTCCCTGCCGGATTGTCCATCACCACGTTGGCCAGATAGAACAGCCACACCCGGCTGATCATTTGGCGCCATCGATGTTCCCGACCAAGATTTCAGTGACGAGCCATGTTTCATGGGCACCGACCACCACCACCCTGCTGGTTGAACAGCTTCCCCTGCATGACCTCGCGGCACCCCAGGTGAGAGCCGGGACAAATGCTGGGTGCCAGGTATACAGGCCAGGTATACATGTGCGAAGCACTCGAGCACTTGCTGCTGGGGACATGCCACTCCACATTAACGGCTAAGCCGACGCCCGTGCTGTTTCCTTTCTCGTTGCTATGCATGGTAGAGCTATTGCTCTTTTGCGCTCCAAATTTGCCCGACTAGAGACTTTCGGGGAAGTGCTGAACAAGATTGCAACGACAACGGGCGTAACTCTGGTAGCTATGGTGGAGTCTGTGGGAACTCGTAGATCAACTTGGTAACAATGAATGCAAATTGATCAAGCCGATGACGGGACCGCACGCTCGGAGGTTGTATTAGCCGCTGATCAATGACTGCTGACCCGCGTGGAGCGCTGCTTGTCGACTTTCAGTGCTCACTGACGGCGAGGGCTCATACCAACTCAACGGACTCGTAATGTGATAGCCAGCCATCGTTCTAGAAGATGGTATTGGCCAAATATCTGTGACACGTAGCCTACTTTTGGCGTAAGTGAGAAGTTGGTGAAGGGTCAGGGTTTCACATCAATGTGAATGGCTTCCGAGCCAACCCAAAACTCTCACTAACAAACCACTTCAAACTCCCGTCTCGAACTCTGACTGTTGGCAAATCAGTTAATAGTGGAGACTACACCGAAATACGGCGGATCAAAAAGTCTTGGCAAGTTGACAGTGAGCCGTGAGAGCCTGTGTCGGGAGACTATGGTACGTTAATAATGAAAGGTACTTGGGGAGCTTGGGGGAGCTTGGGGGCCAAGGGGCGTCCGGGGCAGCCGTTCATAGGGCTACGCTAAAGGCACGCCTACACCGTGGACCGTTTGTAAAGCCAGTGCCATTGGACGGTTAGCGAGCAAGACATTAGGCCGGTCTCGTCCAGGTCCATAATCGGTTGAACCTGTCAAAAATGGGCTAGCCTGCACCGAGCCGCTGTCACCTCGATAGGGCTACCCGTACCATCTCTGGGGAAGATACACCTTGCGTTCGGCATATCCGACGGGAGGAAGATTCTTATCCTGATATCCGGAGAGTTCGCTGCGCTGGGTGCATGCCGTTTGACTAAATTGTACAAAACGTACATTGACCCTCCTTATCTTCCTTAGGAGTCGGGGTCGAATTGCGTGCGCGGCTTGATTCTATGACTTGGAATCGTTAATCATACACGTGCTAAGAACAGTTCGAGCTTGTCATGCTTCCTGCTTTTTTACCCGCTATTTAGTGATTACTTAGTCGCGTTGTACAAGGATAAGAAATCGAGTGACACTCACCGAGAGTGAAAGAGAGTTGGCGGTAGATCAACTACGGAGTCCGCTGTTCGATGACCAGGAATAGCCCGCGGGTTCGTAATCGGAGAGCTCAACTGCCAAACGAAGTACATACCATTTGTAATTATGTTCTTGGTGGAAACAGCCATGGTTCAGTGCATTTCGCTGCAGGTCGAATCAAGGAGTAAATTGCAGTGCCGTTGTAAGTGCTGCAGAGCAAGGTGCTTGTTCACCGGGCGGACCAGTCCCCCTGGTCATCAGGCTACGCTTGCATGCCAATTTCAAAGGCTGTGACAAGGGCAGACAAGGCTGCTTAACAGGAGATGCGACAGCCGTGCGTGGGTGGAGGAGAACGCAACGGCCATCTGGACAGTACAGATCCAGAAGCCTTTTTGCAATGTCGTCATCTTGCGGGTTTGACCGAATGAATGTCGCCGAAGTGGCAGTTGTCTCTAAGGGCCGTTTTTGGACCGGGGCATGGGTTGAGCAGTCGAACGTGGCCATGGAGATCATGTAAGGGGTGCGTACAGTAAAGCATGACAAGGCGAGCCAAGTAAATACCTGTAAAGTAAACAAGCTAGAAGAGTAGCAGAATCGCAAGCGCATGTTCAAAGGAGAGCGAAAGTGCTAATAACTTCTTAGAAACGCTAACCCACAAGAAATGTGTACGGATACTGTACGGCAAAGCGGTTACCAGGCACAGGTCCTTGTAGAGGAGGTGGGGCCATGGCTTGGCTAGCTAGCATCCACCCAGCGGCATCGGGACTGGGGTCCTGGAACTCGACGCTACAGCCAGAGCGAATTCTTCCGATTGGGGCCTTACGTTCTTGGCCATCACGTTAGGGCTGTTGATCCACGCTAATGACCTTTTGTCGGCCCTTCTTCTGGGCCAGGAGCCTTCTGTGAGGCCCTGTGAGGGTTGGGTGCGCGTCTGTACATCGCAGATATCGACGATTGGGCGGAATAGACGCCGCCGCTGCCGTTGGACAAACTGCTGCGGTGACGTGCAGGCTAAGCCTTGGTGGTGGGCTGGCGCACCACCTTGTCATGTCCCGTTCGTACCACGACCGGTAACTGGTCAGCGAAGTAAACTGATGCACTGGGTGCAGATGGTGCATGCGGGTGGGACGGGAGTGCGCGTGCGTCGCACTGAGACCGAGACAGAGAGACGAGGTCGAGGAGGGAAGAGGAGAAGAGAGAAGTGGAGCAGAGAGGAGAAGAGAGTATTACGTGTGTCAGATCTGGTGATGATGGATGATGAATGGTAGAGGTCGGTCGACGTCGGAACTCTGCGACTGGCAGTTGCTGAACGCGCATGAGTGGTGAGGCAGACTGATCAGGCTGAGTCGAAATTGTTAGGGACAAGAAGACCTGGTAGAGAGCGACAGAGACCAGAGACAGACTACTCGTGGTCTAATGACATGAAACACGAGGCGGGCGTCGAGGTTCAGAGAGTTGAGTGGAAGTTGGAGGTTTGGCAGGGAACCCCGGAGTAGACTAAAATCCGAGATCCCGGCAAAGCTGCGCCTACGACTGGGCACATCTACCGCTCCAAAGCGGTAAAGCGCCTGCCGTCACGTCCATTTGCCGCTGCACCCAAACGCAACGCACACCCGCACCCGTCCCGCCTCGCAAGGTTGCCTGCGACATCCAATGGCATTGACAAGTATCAAGTAGCCGACGGCACGCAGCCCAGCACTCAACAACGTAACTACGATCCGAGTCTATCTGCACGAACCTGCGAATGCTCACCTCGACGCGACCTCACCCGGACACTGACCCCCCGGTCTCGGTCCCGCGCGCCCTGGATCTCGGGGCGGGAACTAGGCTTGGGGGCGTTGCTGAGAGGCTGCAAGTACCGTCTTGATGGCGTCTGACCGTTGCACCGTTGCACCGTTGCAACTTTGACGAATCTTCACGCTGACAGCGTGCTAGAGTTGCATCCAGGCCTTATTTCTGACGGCTCAGCACATGGCCAGAGTAGCACTACCACGGACCATGGTAGATGGCTCTCTTGGGTTTACAGTAGACAGATAAGTACGGAAATACGCACTTTCTTCCTCACTGTTGCCCTGTCCGGACCAGTCCGCCGTCAAACGCCAAGCACTGAGAAGAGGTATAGAGGCAGGGATCAGCATCCTTCGACTCAGGCCCAGTGTTCCAGGATACGCGTCTCGGCCATTGCTGCTCGCGAGCAAGTGCCTCCACGACGTACTAGGCTCGACGAGTCCCAAGACCCCAACCAAGGTCCCCAAAATTCCCAAGTGAGGTGAAGCAAGCTTGGTACACGACGTCGTCAGCTTCAACAGAGCCCATGATCGACAGTGCCCGCTGTTGCCCTGCGAAAACATAGTAGGCCCATGACGGGCACTACTTCGCACGGTATTCGTACTTGACTTGCATCACTCGGCTTGTCGTGGGAAGCACCGCGTGCCAAAAGCAAAGACACAGGCAAAGCAGAGCCATGCCGTCGCATGACAGACGTGACGGTGTTTTCTCAGCAAAGACCAGTCCGCTGACTCTGACATGCCCAACCACCTACCGCTATTGTACATACTGTCAGGACGTCGACATGGTTATCTCATTGCCGAGCTCGACTAATCTTGGGTCTACATCGTAAAACACACGTCCACAGCGATTCCGGCTGCAGCACCGGCTCTCGTCGCTTCACATCGATGGGCCTGTCTGCCAACCCCCCGGCCTTGATGACCCAGGGCTTAGGTCATGTTGATGGGGGCCGATGGAGCGAACGTCCATCATTCTCTCTGAGTCTCTCCATAACCTCTAGTGAGGCGCGAGGGTTGCCCGAGCCGGGTATCGAGGAGGCTAGAAAAGCTAGGGCAGCCGTTGGCCAAGGCCCAAACCAAAGGCCTTAGAGTCAAGACCGGAGCCTATCGATACCCTTCCTTTCCCCGCTACGCCACAACCTGCTGCATGCCTGTGCGGTCCCTTTCGAAGCTGCCTGGGACCTGGATCACACACACACACACAGGACTGGACTGTCTGCCACCCCCTCCCCTCCCCCCCTCCTCCACGACCACCACCAACTCTCTCCTTCGTCGTGGTGCCACTCCCCAAGGACCCGGCACCCCTGTTGCTTTGTTGCTGGCGAGATCCCAAATTGCTTGCTGTGGTCGGTACCTGGCAATGTACCGTCTCCATGATGCACTGGCCTCTGGTCCATGTAACTCATTTCTCCCGCTGGTAGCTTATTCCCTGCTATTGCTTCGTTCTCTTCGTCATGCACCCACGCTCGCCAGGGCTGGATATGAACAAACTCCACCTCTTGTGTACTGCCCGCTTTCTTATAAGCCCTCGTCGAGTCCCTGACCGTCTTTGAGGCTCAGATGGCCTTCCAAAGATAGATCTGCTCTCTAACCATCGGTCAATTCTCTTACGCCACTACCCATCAATCCTTCCACCAACGACTTCACAACAATCTCGTTATAAGTCTCGATCTCTCTCTCTCCCGGACCACGGCATTGTTTGAGATAACTACTTGCATCGGCAAAGGCACGGGGTTTTTATTTCAACNACCATAAACCTCCACACAACTCGTTCATCGTTGCCTCTACCGTTTTCCGTATGTCTCATTCCGAGCCTTTACAACTCCCCCCATCTCCACCGTCTTCCGTCAAGATGGATCCGACCTCTGCAGATGGGAGTCGCGAGAGCTTGAACTCACCGCTCACCAGATCAACTTCTGGGAATCGAGCGTCAGTCGGCCGGAGGCAGTTTGGTCCAAACCTGGATATTTCCGCCTCGCCCCAGAGCCTGCCACTCGAGCTGGCCCAATCGTCGACTTCTTCGCCCGAAAACTACACTTCAACGGCGTACTTGAGTCCACCTACGGGGCATTCGGCTTACTTCCCCACTCCTTCCTCTCAGCCCTATCCTCCGTTTCCAGTCCTAAGTCCGGCCGACTTAGACTCGAACTGGTCTCAGTCCGACCAAATCCCGGACGCGACTCCATCTCTCCGTTTCCAACCTCCAGAACCACTGCCGTCACGTCCTCGACAAATCGGAAGAACAACCAGTATGAGGTATGCTGCAACATCTAACCCCAATCTTGTCATGCTAGGGCTAACATGCAGTCAAGTACCGTCGCCCTCCAGTACGATCCGTCCTTCTCGGTGGGATCAAGGTCAGCTTTTACTTGGCCAGGTTCGCACTTACTGCTCCAACTACTTGCGAAGCCGAAGCTGATGCATCATATAGGTCATTTGGAGCAGAATGGTCCCGGACACAGCATGCTCGGTCATAACCTTTCTTCGATGGACCATAGATCAGAGACCAACCAAACACCGTCAAGCGCACCAAGGTCTTTGACCTCCAGTCCTCCGCGGCTCTCTCTCACGGCAGAGCAACGGGAGTTGAAGCGACAACAAGACAGGGTCCGTCGAGACTCAAGAATCACGACACGCATGCGCCGCACCAGCAGTCAGTCATACGCAGACTCTCCACCACCGGCCATGGCGATGCCCGATGCCACCAGTGCGATCAACCTTCCAGTTTACACAACCGCGCCAGCTCCAATGTCGCTGCTGAGCGAACCCACGAGCGCACCATCCTACCTCCCGTACAGCCCCTCGTTGGAGGACCAACAGCAAGCACACGCAACCCAGGTGTACCCGAGCGCTTACCAGTCAAACATGTAAGAGGCTCAGCCGCGATATGCGACACACACGGACCAAGCTAATTTGAGTTTCATCAGGCAACCAAACTACAGCATGTCGATGGAGTATTCTGCTGTTTATGCGGGCCCGGGCCATTACAGGTAGGCCCCCGTCCTCGGGCAATACGATGATGCTTAGCTAATCTCCTTGAAATAGCACTCGACCAACATCGATGCCCGTAGGACAGGATGTTGGTATGATGTACCAGGTCCCTGCAATCATGACGTCTGGAGGCGCAGGCCCACAGGACGGGGGACACGTCAGAGTGGTACAGAGTCGACCGAAGCCACGATGCTGGGAACACGGCTGCAACGGCCGCCAGTTTTCGACGTTCAGCAACCTGCTCCGTCACCAACGCGAAAAGTCCGGGCAAGCAGCGAAAGCGTCATGTCCGAATTGCGGGGCAGAATTCACCAGGACCACGGCGCGGAATGGTCACCTACTCCATGACAAATGCAAGGGGCGACGAAACACCTAGATGGCTGTTTCGACATCTTGTCTTGTCACTCACTACTTTAGGGGGAGGGGTGCTTTTGTGCGACCGGCCCCGCCCTTGGCGTCGGTCCCGGCGCAGGTTCATTACCCGCCCGCTCTTTCGGGGCTCAGCCTCGAGGATCAGCCTGACCGTCAGCTTCTTTAATACTCGGACTGGATCTATTTTGTCTGGCGCATTACTCGGCTGTGCGAGATGAGGGGACGGCGCATTTGGGAGACCAGAGCCCATGCTTGAGGCAGGGGACTCTTGAGGTCGGTATTGGTAATGGGATAAATGGATGGGCATCGGATGGCAACGGGCATGCTGGGCATCATCAACAATACACACGATGGGACGATTTGGGAGATCTTTTTAGAGATCTTTCTAGAGTGGGAAGGCTTGGTTTTCTTTTTGGTTGCGTTTCTTGTTATTACCTTTGTTCATACCCCCCCGAACCGTTTGTTTTTCTCTTTTCAGCAAGATGGCCTGCACATAGTGAGTTAGACAGGTTCGGATTAAGCCGGATGCCTGAGAGATGGTAAATCCGTCGCAACAACTAAACCCGAACATATCGGAAATAAGCCTGGCTAGATGCCAAGCTAATTATAACATTTTTGGCTCCAACAGTTCTTACATACGTCAAACGTCCAGGCCAAATACAGATACGAATACAAACATAGCAACTCGGTCAGAGTTGCCAGGGAATGCGATTGCTGGGAGGCTGGGAGAGTTGTCGAGACTTGTGGTTGACAAACTACAGTACGAAGTAGTGCTAATGACTTTGCGGCTTGGGACCAAGACTGCGATGCAAGAATCGGATCATTTCGAGCATCTGAAACAAGCCGCCCGCAGATGGAGGATGGGATGCCCCAGACTGTTGGGTGCATCCGTGGGTTCCGTCACAAGGTACGGAAACGGCAGAAGCAAGTGATCGGCGCGGCAAGCAAGGGCCCTCGAAAAGGCTGGTGCGCCCCCAGTTCAACGACACTGGCACAAGACAGCACACCAAGAGAGTCGCTGCACTGCAAGTCACTGCACAGCCGCGCCGCAAATAGCACGAGTACGTTGGCAATGGAGACGGGAGGGCAAGGGGGAATAAGGGGGTGCGAACCTATTCAAGGGTTGCTGCAGGCGAGTGAGTGGGCTGTGGGGAGGAGTCTCACAGTCTGTCTCTATTTCCGCCTCTCTTCCTGTTCTTCTGTCGTTCTATTGCTCCGTGTGCCGACTGAGTACGTTGTCCACGCACCCGTCTCCGTCAGAGGTACGAATATTACACCGTTGGTCGGTACGAGCGAGCTACTGGGTAGGTGTCCGGCAAACCCCCGCGGAACTCCGTCGGCTAGCAGCCACGCCCGTCCAGGGACCCTTCATGGGCTAGAGTCACTAGACCGTGTCGGGTCTAAGTCTCTTCCGCTAGGCTGGGTGTGGGAAGTGTTTTGAAACCTGGACAAGCACGCTGGCAGGGTTGATAGGGTTTGGCAGCCAAGGGTTTGCGGTTTGGGGTGGCAAGGTGGTCGGCCAGGGTTGGGGATCGCACAGCGAGAACCGGACTGCCGCTGACGAACAAGCAAAGGCCAAGGGGCGCCGGCGCCGTCGCCAGCAACGTGGGTACCATAGTACGTCAAAGTCCCGAGAGTTGAGAGGGACCCCGGAGTGCGAGAGACCCCGGGATACCAAGAGTCCTACTAGGGAGTGTAAGGCCTTGCCTATTCGGTCGCTGGCGAGGCGTCGTCAGTTCAAGACAAGGCCCGGGGACGCCGACCGATCAAGGTCAGAGTCTCAGGCAGCAAGATTCTTTTCTGATCGGATCGACTCCCACCATCACAGCTCCTTGTTCGGGCAATTCGTGAACTGCTAGCTGGGTTGCGTGTCTTCTAAGTACCTTCCAGGCTCGTCGAGCCTGCTTCATCGGCTTGATAAAGCCAAAGGATTGAGAAGCTGGCTTGCAGCACAGAGCTAGGGGCCATGTTGAAGGTGGCGCTGGAGGGTGTGGAGGTGATGCGGGAGGAACTTTGACGTTGACGGGAGTGGGAGCCCGTGGGAGATGGTGGTGGAGTTGGCATCGGGGGATTGTGAGCGGGAGACGCCCTGAGGCTTTCCAGTGACCTTCTGAACCCTTGTGGGCCTGTATTAAAGGGAGGTCCTGGCAAACCTGGCATGTACTAGGGCCTCTGGTAGAGTACCCGAATCGCTCATCAGCTTTCAACGCCCGTGAGACGCCGAGGGATACTGGAAATTGGCAAGTTCGCTCCGCTTTTGTAAGTGGGATAGACCGATTGAGAGGTACGTAGCATTGGATAGCATGTAAGCCGGCCCAAGCTCTCGAGGTGGGGGCGGTTCGATCGGGCACCTCTTGAACTGTGCTTTTCGACGTCCACAGTGACGTCCATGGTGACATCCAAGGGTGTTCACAGGGTCGGAACATACCGACGCGAATGCAGTAGAATCGTTGACCAATGCCCAAAGCCACAGAGAGCAGGGAAAGGGAAGGGAGGGGACAATCTGTCGGGGAGTTAACGCTATGGGTTAATGGCTGGATGGAGGTTTCGCTAAAGTTGACAGTTTACGGCCTAGGTGCAGTCCTTACCCTGGGCGCTCGTTGACGTCCAGCTGTACAGGTAGGCCAGTATCAATGCACCATGGCGTAAATTAGTTCTAAGAGATTAACAACGCATTGCGCCGAAGCAGCTTCATTGTGTAGTGTAGGGCACGGATCTTTCGTTGGGTGGTAGATCACATTCAAAGTCCGCGGGACGAGACCCGGAGCCAGATGCCGGAGTTCGGAGCTGCACTCCGGGACTGGGTGCCCCCGGGGGGCGAATTATCTTAGCAGCCCCGCGCCGGCGAGACGTCTTGGCCGAGGCCCTGCCGCAGCTTCCACGGTCCATGACCTGATCGAACCATATGCATGTACTACTTACAGGACTATGGTAGATTGATAGTCGAGTAGCGGCAGAGCTTCCATGTGCCGGAGGGGCTCCGGAGAGGGGACCGGAGAGGGCATAGGTTGGGGAGCCATCAATGGTGGCGTTGAAGCCACAAGAGCGCCGCCGAGATGAGGTGTGCACGACGATGTTACATGTATACGTGATACTACGGGATGCTATGCTTTGTATACTACTATATGTAAGCCAATATTTTAGGCGGAATTTCATCAAGCTTCTGTATGTTCGTATAATCGTACATACTGAATGCAGGAATAAAGTACCAGATTGACCTCTACTTTGAGACACATCCAGAAGCCACTGGCGGTCTTGATGATATCTCCAAAACCCCCGCTGTCTTCTAGTTTGTCAGACTCATTAACACTAGAACGCAACGTGCGTCCCGGGGCTCGTAGCGCCGGTGACCCGTTCCCCCCGGGCGCCAGACTGCGTCGAACGGGGGCTTTCGCCTCGTGGAGGGCGCGCCCAAACAACCTAAGACAATACAGTACGAATACACACCTCGACCTCGCTCATAGCACCCCCCCTCTCCGCGACCCGGCCGTTCGCTCCTTGGGCTTAGGCAGCACTAGCTGGAGAGCACTAGAGCGCCTCACGTCAACGCCTCAAGTCAACGCCGCACTCAGGGTGGCGCTTAATGCGCTAAAAAGAAGCGCGCTGAGGCGCTTTCCAAACTCTATCGCCAACGAGGGGCGTGCCGTGTCAACTCAACGGCTACTCCACTACGCACACCCACAACAAAGCGACGCCAACATCGACGACATGCGATTCACATCGCGGCCATCATGACGGCGTCCAGTTACCGGGCTCGCAAGACCAAGGTCTTCCGGTCCGTCTTCCAGGCCGATGTCTCCCAGCCGACTCCTCGCTCTACGCCGCTGGCGCCCTTCACGCAAGAAGGCCAGCCCTTCGGTGGTCCACCCGCGTCGCTCCCTCAGCCTGGAGGTCTACCGCCCTTCCAGGCCAACGACCAGGTGAGATGGGACCGTGCCTGGCATGTCGTGACAAGCCGCATTCAGTTGCCATCCTCTGTCGCCATCGAGGACTCGTTCGGCACGTTGGCGCCAGAATCGCAAGACCATGATGCCGATTTCTACGACTCCCTGTCGCTGGTGCTACATCCCGGCAAAGCACTGCCACAGGCTTCGCATACCGATGATATTCTTCTCTGGCACACTCACCAGGTCCGTCAGCACTTCATCCACCATGTCATGCCCTTGCTCGCTGCCTGCGCCAGCCAAGGTGGTCAGACCCAGGTGCTACTCGGTAGCATCCAGACGCTGGAGGCTGCCCATCGGCAGTACCTATATGGGCTCTCGCTGATCGTCCGCGGCTTGGAGAGTGATGCAACCGTCGAGGCCGCAGCTGCCATGTCTAAGTTTCAGCGTGACTTACATGTAATCATCGGAAACTCGCTCACGCAAGGCTTGATGAATGCACTCCGCGGAGTACTGCAACGCCTTGTCGGTGCTATTTTGGGATGTGGGAGTCGGTATGCCGGAGCAACAACGAAGCAGCGCGATGGTGACCAGGCCCCCACGACTCGGGAGTCGTGGAAGCCAGAAGAAAGTAGTCAAGTCTCCATGGCACGCGATGAACTCCTGGGCCTGCTCAAGTCATTGCAAAAGGTGGGCTTAGCAGGGGAAAAGTTCCAGGTCTTGTTTGCCGAGATAATGGATGCAAGCATGGAACAGTTCATTCAAGACTCATATTCTAGCGTCTGGCAGGCATTTAGTACGGCCGAATCATCATCATCGGCTGCCTCCGGCTGCATAGCTCACCTGACAGACTGGGTCGAGAACCAGTATAGCCGTTTAGCAGTTGAAGGTCTCAGTTGCCTCGGTGGACGTGTTGACTGGAACGATGTTGAGCACTGGAGAGACGTAGCTGTTGGACGACTTGCAACCTTGCGCATACAAGAGCTCTTTGATATCGCCCTAGATTGGCCAGAGAGTAAAGGAGGGCTTGAGGACCTTCGCTCGTCTGTTACTACACCACAGCGGCGTCTCCAACTAACCGACACATTCTCCCGTACGTTGCAGAAGCGACTGCTTCATCCAGGCCGGTCTACTCTGGACATCCTGCAAACTTACATCTCCATGATACGGACCTTTCATGCTCTAGACCACTCCAAAGTTCTTCTGGAAAGGGTCGTACACGCACTTCAACTATATCTTTGCCAAAGGGACGACGCGATCCGAATTGTTGTCACTGGGCTTCTTTCAAACCCGAACAATGTCGACGCTGAGGAAAAGAAACAGCTCGCGGAGTTGGCCCTGATGCTTAATGCTGCATCGCAACAGCAACGTCGCCAAGTGGACGATGAGGATTTGGACTGGGACGATATGACCTGGGTTCCTGATCCTGTCGATGCGGGTGTCAACTACAAAAGGCCCAAGAACGAGGATGTCATCGGAACGCTGATCAACGCCCTGGGCGCTCAGGATATCTTTATCAAGGAATTCCAGCTCATCATTTCCGAACGATTGCTCTCTAAGCAGACTGCTTTCCTGCAAGAAACAAAGGTCCTGGGCCTTTTGAAGAAACGCTTTGGCGAAAGCGCCCTACAAAATTGCGATGTCATGATGAAGGACATTAGCGACTCGAAGCGAGTCGACGCTTTGTTAGGCAAGAGTCTCGAGCGCGGAACTGATGGCAAGGCCGAACCCCTCGAACCCCTCACGTATCACTCCAAGATCTTATCTCGGCTTTTCTGGCCGAGTTTACCAAAGGATCCCTTCACTGTGCCTGCACCGATTTCCGAAGTCCAGAGTCGATACGAGCAGGGCTTTGAGCAGCTCAAGTCCAACCGAAAACTTACTTGGCTGGACCATCTCGGGTCGGCGACTGTCAAGCTTGACTTTGAGGATCGTTCATTGGAGTTGGAGTGTAAGACTTATGAAGCAGCGGTAATCTACGCATTCCAGGACGAGGACGCGTCGGGAGACTCGGCCCGTCCTCAGCAGCGAGCATTCAACGAGATATGGGAAAAACTAATGATCGACGAGGACCTGCTTGAGCTCGCCTTGAGGTTCTGGGTGGGCAAGCGGGTACTACGCGATGCTGGAAACCGGACATATGTGGTTCTTGAAAGACTAGACGACGACACTCCGGCAGACGAAGCCGAAGATACCTCAGGCGCAAACAAGGCAGACGAGAGCGGCCATCCTTCGCCAAGAAAAGCGAAGAATGTGGACTCCAAGGAGAAGGAGCGGCAAGTGGTCTACTGGCAATTCATTGTGGGCATGTTGACGAACTCGGCACCATCCATGCCCCTAGGCCAGATCTTGATGATGATGAAGATGCTCATCGCGGATGGATGCTCGTGGAGCAATGAAGAGCTACAGGAGTTCCTGGGGGAGAAAGTTGCGGAGGGAGAGTTGGAACTGGTGGGTGGCAAGTATCGTCTTCCGAAGAAATGAGATGGTGCGTCCACGATATCAGGATCCTCGTAACGGGCATTTCGAAACACCTACGACATCAGGATCCTCCGAACTGGTGATGCGTTGTTGAAACACGTCTCGAAACGATCCCAACGACACCTGAGGCTCACGGTCAGCCCTGGCTCAAAACGCAGCCAAGAGGCCCAGGGGACGGCTTCATTTCCCTCACGATGATGAGGCGCTGCGGAGTCGGATAAATGAATCGGCATGGCCGTGCGTCGTTTCAAACGGTCGGGTTAGATGCAGAGCGAGGCGAATAAAGGCAAGACAAGTCGGACCAACAACGGAAGTGCGAGAACGACGGCGGCGGCGTACGTGGTAGACGACCGGGCTCCAGTCTTTACGGCGCGACTAACTATTAGAATGACTCGACTCGGAGGAGGACTGGTGAGCCGTATATGTATCCAGTGCCAACGGTCATTTTAGCTGCCCTCCCTGAGCCGCGACCCAGGACCCAAGAAAGAGATGGAATTGCAAAACTTAGCAGGCTTCATGTAACCAATATTACTATGCCCCGGTACGAGCACGGGCAAACACTGCCTCGTATGGATTCTACTACAGAGCCGCCGGGAGTAGCTGCAGATTATAAGGTCAACAGGCGGTTTCCGTGTCAGACCCAGGGCTAAAATGAGCGCGTATGTGTCACCATCTTCGGCTTGCGTATTCGTCCGCGCGTGTCGGTTCCAGTTCCAGTTCCAAGGTCATTGATGAGGCGAAACTGGTCGAGGCCGAGAGACAGAGAACCTGTGTTGGCTTCCTTGCGTGAGCTGCCTAGCGGCGATTCATTGGTGGGGTCGATTAAGTGGTGGCAGAAAGCAACAGTACTGTACTGTACCTAAACATGTCGTGGACGGACGGAAAAGGTGGTTTATTCTCAGACGGTAGAGACATGACAACAAGCTTCAAGACAAAGCGTCTGTCCGTCAGGCGGTGGGTGTCTCTGCGGTGAGTAGCCGGAGGCGCAGTGGGACCGTTCCATATAAACCTGGAAGGGCTGAGCAGCAGCAGGGAAAGAAAGTCTTGGGTTTGAGAGGAGAGGAGAAGAAGTTGGCGTTATGGTTTGCTAGCACTGCTACGCTGCGTCAATCAACCTGGGCTTGCAGTATTGCCCGGCACTGGAATATTTCCGAGGCCCAGCAGCAGGTTATAATAATGGAACCTGCAAGTAGTTCAATCAGACAACCCGCACTGTGGTACCAGGTAAGCAACGAGTTTGTGGCCCCCCTCCCGGGGAGCCTGGAGGAGGGGTCCACGGGTATTTCGGCGGGCAGCGGAGTTGGGAGTTGCTTGTTCGAGGCAACGGCGCAAATAGATCCATGGCAGGACGACGAGTTGCTCGTTTGATCAGACGACGAGGGGCGACGGTGTGCGCTACAGTGTCTCTGACCTCTGATTAAGGTACTTACCTTACATGATGGAGGGACTCACATGACGGATGATAGGCGATATTAATCAAGTATATCCTCCATCCGATGGCTGATGATGAGTAGTCTTGCCGGATAGCTTGCTTTTGAATCTGATGTGTGTGTTCTCAGTTGTGTTGCTGGTTGGGCCCATCCATGCCCGGGCGGCGGTCAGCCAGCCTAGGCTTGGCTATCACACTGGTAAACAGGTATGAGTCCCTCGCTGCTTGTTAGTAGTAGGTTGTTCGTCGCTTTTATTACCACTCTCGTATTATGTATCCCCCTCCTTCTCGTTCTCTTCTTTTAACCTCTCTTCTGCTACCGTCTCCTTGCCTACTTGGCCAAGGGCTCCTCTCTCTTGGCGGCCAGTGCCCGCCCGATATCCATGCTGTGTCCACGGACGGACTGTGGTCGGTCCCCATTCCGTCCAAGCCTGCGCTGCCGCCACGTACTATTGTTACCGCCTTTGCCCAGGCTCGCTCGTTCCGTGGATGATGTACCTACCTCCCTCTTTGGATCCAATGCTTGCTTGCCGGTGCTCGTTGATTGCCTGTGGCGGAACAGCCCGCCTCCTCTCGGGAGAGACATAAGACGGTCTCCCCCATCCCCCTACCGGAAAATTGAGCCCACCTCATCCCGTGCTCATCGGCACGCCGCTCGTAAGCGTTCAGGTGCACGCTGCTGCTATCCCCCGCCTCGCCTCGCCTCGCCTCAGACTCGCCTCCGGTCGGGAACGCAGCGACAACCTTGAAGGCGCCAACACCAGGCCAGCAAACCAGGCCAGCAAACCAGGCCAGCAAACCAGCCAGCCCACCAGCCCGCCCAGGCCAGCTCGGAGCCCCCAGAGCCCAGCCCGTACTGATTGGCTTCCGTTGGATCGGACTGGGCTGGGCTGGACTGGGCTGGATTGCAACAGGATAGCGGAGTGGATTGGATCGGATCCTGGACGGGATGGGATGTCCAAGAAACAGCCCAGCAGACCAGTCACCAAGCCCGGCCTAATAATTGTAAAGTATGTACATGCTGCCTCCTCTTATTACAGTGTCTCTCACTGGCCTGCCTACTCATGGGTGGCGGTGGTGGTCGTAGTGACCGTAGCCTTTACAGTAGCATTCACAGTAGCATTCACAGAGTCACGGTAGTGGTAGTAGCCCAGCATTAGTATTTGTCGTAAAATGGATGTCGTAGCAGCACCAGCACCAGCACAAAGAACAAAGACCAGCGGCTGGAACCCGCCGCAGCAGCCTGTCCTTGCAACCAGCATCATCATTCATCTCACCCGTAGACCTCCTCAGGCTCAGGCTCAGGCTCCTCGGTCCTCCGATTCAGGTGGCTTTGACGACGTGGCATCCCTTCCCTCTGTCACTGTCACTGTCTCTCTCTCCTCATCTCCTCGTGCTCGTGCTCGCTCAAACCCATTCTCTTCCTCCATCCGTGTCCTCCATCTCCATCTTGAAGGCCGAGACACCATTCTCCCTCTCCCTCTCTTTCCCTCGTCTCTGGTCTCTCGTTCTTCAGTCTCCAGTCTCTCCGATCTCGTCCCTCTCTAGCAGCATCACGGCCACAGCCCGCCCATACGCTTGACGCTAGACCCAACCTTCATCGTCATCTGCGCTATCGCCAGCCGCCGATAACGACAGCAACCCCTCCTTGCCTCGTCGTCCCTCATCGCTCGTCCCTCGTCTGGGCCCCGGTCCCCATGACCAACGACCGCCCCGGGTCTCCCGATCACCGCTTCGTGAACGCAGCGTATACGATAGTCCTAGTCCAGCAGCATTCTTGCTGCTACTGCTAAATACATCAACCGAACCAGAGCCTCTTCAGCTCGTGGTTCCCTGCCGTATTCACTGCTGCCGCTGCTGTCTCTTGCTGCCCAGTCCTCGTCGCCGTCCACGTCCACATCTGAATCCCTCCAACCCGCTGAGCATTCCACGCTCCCGTGGTATTTCGTCTTCGACGTCGATCCTAGAAAACCGTGCCTCGAGGCTCGGTCGGTCAGCTTCCCTCAACTTCAACTCGCCATATGTCGCTGGGGAGGACCGTCTGGATGCCCGAGTCGCCCGTAATGGACCCCATGGACTACATTCTACACCACCATCCTCCTCCCCATCCCCGACATCCGTCCTACTACGACCCCGTTCACGCCGCTGCGTCTCCATGGATGGGACAGCCTCAGACCTCGGCCGCATACCCGTGGCAGCAGGCTCAGGCCATGCACTCGCACTCACACTCACACTCACACATCCCGCCGGTATACCCAACTTACAACGCTCCGCGACCGCCCATCCGGGGCTCCGATACTTACCAAACGGTGCCGAACGGCGGCCTTCCCCCGCCCATTGCGAGCTTCCACTCGTTGCCGGGACCGGAGATGTACTCGAGCGGGCAACCTTCGCGATATTACCCTTCGATGGCGCGCATATTTGCCCAGGCTCCAGCACCGCCGCCGCCGCCGCCGCCGCAAGCTCCGATTCCTACGGGGAACCACACGGGAAATCACACGGGGGACCGCACGGGAAACCACACGGAGACTCATAATCATGCGGGGCATACGGGGCATACGGGGCCGAACGATATCGGCCACGGAAGCGACGATGCCTTCGGCAACCAGCTACCAAACTTACCAGGCCGGCCCTCAAACTTCCAGCAACTTCCTGCTGTAAGCCCGGACAATAGCAATAATGGCATGGGCATGGCAGGCATGGCACCGCCTCCTTCCGCACCCATTTCACTTTCTCGTTCGCCATTTTCCATGTCCGACGCCCAACAACAAGCAAACGCTTTCCAGCATCAGCATGACAACTCACACTTCAACATCCCTCCTCCACAGCCTCCGCCTCAACCTCAGCACCAGCATCAGCATCAACATCAGCATTCTTTCAACAATTCGACTCCTCCACGCCACTCTCATTACGTT
The DNA here is from genome assembly GCA_014621405.1 of Stylonectria norvegica. Classification (NCBI taxonomy): domain Eukaryota; kingdom Fungi; phylum Ascomycota; class Sordariomycetes; order Hypocreales; family Nectriaceae; genus Stylonectria; species Stylonectria norvegica. The sequence goes on from JAANBC010000273.1 coordinate 38,326, forward strand.
CCCTCGTATAGTCCGTCGAACCACCGGGCCTTTCGCGGAGAAGTCCCGTCGCCTACAAGTAAGGCTTCCTCCTGGCGCGTGTTTTCCTTTCCCAGCCTCGTTTCGAGGGCGTGCTATCCGCAGCTCGTAACGTAACCCCAAACCCCAATCAACCCCCGCCTTCCGTAGTTAAGGCCTCGCACAAAATGCTAGATCTACTTTGTTTGCGGGCCACAAGTGGTCATTTCTTTCTTTCATCCTTCATTTTCCATCGTCCACAAGGTCATAATGCACTTCTAACTAACACACCTAGCAGGACCATCACCACCGGCCTCCGGACCTCGTCGCTCGCATCCGAGATCACGCCGTTCTATGTCTTCGCGGGTTATGGCTACCGAAATAAGCCGAGCGAGTGAGGAGGATGATATAAATCGGCAACTGTTCTACGACCAGATCATGAGCAACCATCTCCATATGGATCCGTCATTTGACCAGGAACCGCCTGATCAAGCTGCCATGCTTCGCCAGATACAGCTAGCTAGAGGCTCTATCCCCATTCAGATGGTAGCTTCCAGGAAGACCTTACAGTCCCTCATCCCTGTGTCTATCGAGGATTTATCGGAAACCGACAAAAGTAGGTTACATTTGCTCCTTCAAAGGATGTCCGAACACTGGAGTAACTCCCAATGACTCTTTTTCTGCGTGGTATTGCTACAAGACTGCTGCGGACAGCTAACCTTGCGCAGCCTGCGTTATCTGCTACAACGATTACGGCGCTGAGACACCCGAGGGGAATAGAGAAGCTCCCGTCCGCCTTCCGAAATGCCGACACGTCTTTGGAAACTGCTGTATCAAAACATGGTTGGAGGATTCCGATAGCTGTCCGTATTGCCGCGACAAGCTGCACTCAGAACCCAAACAACTCACCGCACGGGTGTTTGTGAACATGATGCGATTGCGAGGTCATCCTTATTCCAATAGGTTTGTACCAGATGGACTCCGTAGATATGGCCCCTTTTTCTAACGGATGGACACAGTACGGTGGGGTTGAGCCCCGAAGAGGTCCTTCTTCGAGCCGCGACGGCAGTTTCTCCTGATGCACACTCCCGGCAACCTCAATCCAGCGAGCGACGATCTCCTCCCGACGATACCGGCCAGCAGCAGCGTAGAACACGACCACGCCATAACGACCAGCCTGCGCACGATCTCGAATCCCCAACCTTAGATGATGACCCTCCGGTTCAGAACGATACGTCTCCCGCTACTGCCGAGTTAGAGAGGACTGCTCGTGAGGCATTGCCTGCAATCACTGCGTCAAGCCAGCGAGTAATCATGCCTCCGAGACCAGGGTTGGAGACTAGATCTTCCGAGACAACGCCACAGGAACGCAGACGGACGATGCGCCCACACTCGCTGAACATGATGGCGCCCAATTTTCAACCTGCTATACGACAATTGTCTCAAGCTATGGCCGACACACGGAACATAGCCGAAGGAGTCAGACGGCCAGCTTCTGTGACATCCCGGAGCGTGCAGGTTTCGCTTCCTGGAAGCCCTCTACGCAATCCCTTGCAAACGCCCAGCGGAATCACGTTCGGGGAAATGCCGCGCGACGAGAATACTGTCCCAGGTGTTAATCCGCCGCCAATGCCTAGTATATTTGACGACGCGGACTCGGGCATAACTGGGGTGACCGAGATGAGTGCCAGCGATCGGTGGGCGATGCACTAACAATTGCACCCGACATATACGAATTACGAAGGTTATCGAGTCACGGGATGAGCCACCAATAAGGGGCAAATGGGATTTTGGCTCAGATGATGGGTACGGGCTTTGATGCGAGACTTTGCACGATGGAACTCGCGAACAGGAAGAACTCATGCGGTTCGGCGTTGGATTGGGGATCCCGGAACGGGCATCATGGAAATTGCAGATGGTTTGTTCATGTTTTTGGTGCTTAGTATCAAGGCCGTATGGCGAAACAGCTGTCCTATAGCAACAGCGTAATTAGCGATGATCGCACCTCGTCTATCCACTCTGAGTAGGCGAAGTTCAGTGAACCTCGAGTGACGAACTACATTCAAATGCAAGGCGGCCTAGTCAACTTAGCGCTTTTGCCGGTGGACTTCGGGCTCCGGGGCAATCGGGGCTAGTATCTAGCCTGCCTCGGCTTGGAAATCCGCGGATCAGGGATTGGTGTTGAACACATACACCCGCTCCGCTGGGTCGGCATGACAATGACGACCGCTGGGACAACTCATGACCGACACGAAATCCCGAGGCAGGAATCCCGACACAGTAGATCTTCTGTGATTTCATAGTCCAACGGACGCGGCACACAACAGGAAAAGTATCCGACCTGCGTAAGGGTTCCCGGCCGTTCTAGGTATTCCATATTATTAGTTCACGCTCCCCGTGCTACGACATCACCAAGACGCATTCCTGAAACGCCACACGCAACAAACTGTGACGAAGCATCGCCATGTCGTTTCCGTGGGAAAACATCACGGCCGGTGCCGTCATGTCCACCCTGACGCTTAATTGGGCGCAGGGTGAATGGACCAAGTCCTTTCTACTTGTCCGATTCGTTGGCCTGTGGCTGGTGGGATTCGTGTTATGGGTCTTCTGGGCCATATGGGTGTATCCTCTGCTTGTGTCACCGCTGCGGCATCTCCCACAGCCCAAGGACAACCACTGGCTGTATGGCCAAGGCCGTAGGATCGTAGCCGAACCCTCGGGTATCCCTATGCGAGAATGGTATGTACCTGATTGGGTGATACGGGCGCTTGTTTGCGGGCAACTGACGCGGACAAAGGGTGAATGAGATTCCCAACGACGGCATCATCCGCTACCGAGGGCTCCTTAACCAGGAACGCATTCTGGTCACCTCCCCCAAGGCGATCGCCGAGGTCCTGGTCACCAGCAACTATGCCTTTGAGAAGCCGGCCCAGATCAAATGGTCCATCGGCCGCATTCTCGGCATCGGCGTCTTGCTCGCCGAGGGCGACGAGCACAAGTTTCAGAGACGCAACCTGACGCCCGCTTTTGCCTTCCGCCATGTCAAGGACCTCTATCCCGTCTTCTGGCGCAAGTCTCGCGAAGCTACGCAGGCCATGACGGCCGTGTTCCGCGCCAAAGGCTCCGACGACGTCGAGGTCGCTTCGTGGGCCTCCCGGGCGACTTTAGACATCATCGGCGTCGCCGGCATGGGCCGAGATTTCGGAGCCATCAAGGACGAGAATAGCGTGCTTGTGAAGACGTACCAAAAGGTGTTTAAGCCGTCAAGGCAGGCTCAGATCCTGGGTTTGCTGGGCTTCTTCCTCCCGGCCTGGTTCATCACAGCGCTGCCAGTCCGCCGAAATGAGGACATCGCCGAAGCGGCTCAGGAAATCCGGGCTGTTTGCCGAGAGCTGATTCAAGAGAAAAAAGCCAGGATAGCTAACAAAGAGGAGCCGGACAATGACATCCTCTCTGTAGCCCTCGAGAGCCATGCTTTCTCGGACGAGAATCTCGTCGACCAGCTCATGACGTTTCTGGCCGCCGGGCACGAGACCACAGCCTCTGCTATAACATGGGCTGTGTACATGCTGTCTCGCTATCCAGAAGTGCAGACCAGGCTGCGAGAAGAAGTCCGCGAGCGTCTCCCGTCAGTCGACTCAGACGTCGACATCACCAGCCTCGACATCGACCACATGCCCTACCTCGCGGCCGTCTGCAACGAGGTCCTACGCTACTACAGCCCCGTGCCCATCACGATCCGCCAAGCCGCACACGACACGACGATCCTCGGACACCCGGTGCGGCGCGGCACACGCGTAGTGCTAGTGCCGTGGGCGACGAACTTCGACGAGCACC